>JAFEMH010006688.1:15000-115827 GCA_022495995.1 Adenophora triphylla var. japonica | reverse complement strand
GTTATAAACCACAAAAGCTGAGTCCCTCAATTCTTCATCGCTAGCTATTTTCATAGATGGTGCATGTTTTTCCTCTGTTAATAGATGGCATGGTAAGATCACTTTGGAAACATATATTTCCCGAGTTCCATATTTGGTTAAAGGTGTTTGAACTCGTAATTTCCATTAAATAATTGTTAGAATTCAAACTACAATATAGTTCCTTTTCTTTTGTTGTAAGTACTCCCACAATCTGAATCGCTTCTCCCATCCCGAAGCATACGAAGGCAAAACCAGGGCAAACTTCCTGGAGGTCATAACTCCTTCATACGAACTCCGGTTGAGACGTGCCATATATGGTTGGAAAGCTCTCGACTTGAGAACTAGCTTGCCATCACAATTACAAAATGTGGAAAAGCATGGAAGTCCGTACGGACCTCTTTTGCTCCCTAGACATCATAATTGCAAAATCCGCTTAAGAGTCCACGAGATTCCCTCGAAACTCCCGAAGAACATCACATTACCCCCTACATTGGTTGTGAGTCCGCACGGACCTCTTTGCATGCCTAGTCGGGTCCGTATGGACCTCTCTTTTCAAAGGGAGACATCATCATTCCAGAATATTCTCAATTATCACAGCATTCCCTCAAGATCGAGGAAAACCAAAAAACTGAGATTACCTAGGAAGGTCTCAGACGCACCTTCTTGCGCTTTTCGGGCACTATAAATAGAGGCTTCCCCTCCCTCATTTTCACACATTTCCCTCTTCTCTCCTGCTCCCCCAACCTTCAAAGGCTCCCTCTAAGACCCTTCCGGGCACTCCCGCCCCTTTCGAATCCTTCCGAGGCCTCCCGAGCCCCTCGCGGTGCTTTGAAGCCTCCCCTGAGCGCTCCCGCGATGGTCCCCCGCGCGGACCCAGAGGCACTATCGAGGGTACCTGCCAGGCCCCTCGTGGTGTACTACGAGGCCTTGCTCCCGGTCTCTTCCCGAGGCAAGACCCGGCTCTTTTCCCAGGAGTCAAACCGGCGATCCGGAAACCCACGCCGAATCTACTCGCTCGAATCCAACCAACGATTCCAACGCACTTGCCGAACCTCTCGCCCAGAATCCAACCAACGATTCCAGAACGCACGCCGAACCTCTGCCCAGAGTTGGATCCTTGCGATCCCAATGCACGCCGAAACTTCTGTCCGTAGAACCAACCGGCTCATCCGAAGCAATCTCGGTCCGTTGCGGAACACTATTCCCATCCTCAACACCTATTCCCCCAACGGAAGACGAGACACGAACCAACATTGTTAAGGCTTTCCTTCCTATACTATTTTCAATACATTTCAATAAAGCGTGTACAGACAATGTAGACATCCGAATGACAAAGATGCATTTTTAAAAAGCATATACACACACACACAACAGTTAAAGAATATTAGGGGTATCCGAAAGACTCGATTTACGAGGCGACTCGGGTGAGCTCTAAGATTCTAATATTCTCTTCCCGAGGAGTCATCTGACCTCCGAACTCAAAAATCTCATCACACAACAAAAAACAGTTTATTTTTTAAACTGATGCCCTTTTTCAATGTTTTGGGCTTAATAAAAATGGCGTGGCGACTCTACAAGCAAAAACACAGCGAGACACCTCCCAACTAACTCAAAAAGCGGAATAAGCCAGATGCAGGGGCGCGAACGCGCTGCCTCTCGGATCCGGGCGACTTTCCCGAAACGCGACGCAAACGAAAATGTGGGATGCACGGGGACCCCCAGCGCGCGAGCCGGATTCGGGGTAATTTCAACTGTGTTAGTGACCTACGTACTTTGTGGTTTTGATTTTTTATGATTTATTTTTGGCTCGTTGTGCCAACTTTCAATGTGTCCTATTACAAGTAGATCTCTTTTCAGTTTCGTTACATAACAGCTTTTCTCAAAGCATTTTTTTATTGAAATGACCAAACAAGGTTGTTTTGAGTGCTCATTTAGTGTTTTTTATGCTAAGTTTGTGCATTCTGTATCTCAAAGCAAGGGTGACTGCAATATCATGTCAGTGGCTCATGGGCAAATGCACAGTTAACTCAGTAGATCTTCCTGATGGAACTTCGTTGATGAGTGGGGTAATAGTTTTAATTCCTCTATTATGCTGAAGTCAACTCGACCTAAAGATGGTCTGCTTAATTTTGATTATAATAGTCCAAAACTGTGATTAAACATTTAAATGTTGGCATTTATGCAGGTGTTTGTTGAGATATGCAAATACCTTGAGAAGAGCAAATATGTGGGAATATGTGTGAATACATGTAAGCTCCCGACACAGGTTAGTTGGTTCTTGGACTTGGATCTAGCAAATGTTGATACACCTCTTGTAGCATGGTTAGTTTATGCATTTGATAGAAGGGTCAAGTTTTGGCATTATGTAACTGCTCTAGGCATTCTTCAAAGATGATATGGGGGTTCCTTTACTGATGGAGCCAAACTTCAGCGACTTTAGCTGTCAGGTATATCTAACAAAATCTTTACCGCTCTGTACTTTGTTGTAGATATGAATTGCCATTTTTTATTCAATACTTTTTTGCGTGTTAGTTCAGGATTGACGATTTGATTTATTTGCTTGGATTCCAGCTCCTAGTTATGAATTGCCATATGGTAGCATGAAGTTTATGGAGGTGATAGTTTTTGCAAGTTGGAGCTAGATAGGAAGATTTTGTTTGCTTTTGTTTGCTTTTGTTTGAATGTTAAAGCTACAATTTGTAACAAATACTATAATACCGTGATGGATTTGGTATGCATTTGGATATAAAATATTTGTAATTACAAATCTTTTGTTGAAACAATTGTTTTTGTTAAACTGAAATTTAATACCAGGTTATGATAAAAAAAAACAAAATCCATTTATGTTGCTGTATATTGATCTTTTGCAATGAATTATTCTGTTGCTGTAAATACTATCTTTTGCAAATTAATATCTTTTGCAACGACTTATGTTGTTGCTGTAAATACTATCTTTTGCAACGCCTTATGTTGTTGCTGTAAATACTATCTTTTGCAACGAATTATGTTGTTGTTATACACATAATATTTTGCAACGACAGAAATTTTGCAACAACATATGTCGTTGCGAAAATACATATTTTTTGCAACAACAAAAGTCGTTGCAAAAAACTTACACTACGCCCATTCCCGCAATAACCCTGCAACAATAAATTTCGTTGCAAAAAATATTTTTTGCAACGATATGGTATTTTTTGCAACGATATTTGTTGTTGAAATAAATGGGTTTTCTTGTAGTGACCCTTATTATATGATGTAAGTCATGCTACTATATATAACGTTCTTGAATGCCCGAATATAGCTCATGTTACCATAAAATGTAACTTGTGTTACTATAATAGTTGTACTGATGTGCAGTTCAACTATAACAGTCCGTGATCCGGGTAATATGTGGGCGATTTTACAGTGGGCACTAGAAGTTGTATGCCTAGTTGGTGCCCGAAAATATCTTGTCTCAAGTTTTCTGTATGGAAAATGCTGTAAAATTAGGTCGACACAAGTTGTTTCGACACTGCTTTATGGATTATCTGTTTTTAATTTGCTACTCAACTCAACCATTTCTTTGTGAACTACAAAATGAAGATTTTGATAGAAAAACAAAACCCCAGAATTTGTGTATAGATGAAATACAAACAACCAAATACGAGCAGGAGATCATGAATGTAGAGCAAGGATAGTGTTCTAATGAGTTTCGGCAAAATGTCCAGGACAATCAAACTTTCCTTCCCAAAATGATATTCTCACTTGTTTTGTTGTTAAATGAACTTTGAGCATTAATAGATTAATTAATCATCTTAATAAAAATATAAAAATTATCATTGATATTATTTATAAATTGTGCATCAATTACAAGTTTTAGATTTTCGTTAGGATATTTAAATTAACCTAAAACTATGTTGGAATTTGGTTCCAATTATTAGGTTTGACCAATATTTGTCAAAAATTTAAATGTAATTTCATTTTGTGTAAATAAAAATAAATTGCATATTTGTAATCTAAATTTGGATTAGATTAATGTGATGTATTTATTTTCTCAAAATCAAACTGTGGTGAATGAGAAATTAATGTTCAAAGTATACAATTGAAAATGGGTTTATGAAGAGTTTGTGAATTTGGAAAGTCATATCCTGCATTGCCTAGAAAGCACAAATTAGGAGATTATTTAAACTCATCTACTTCAAGGAGGTAACAACAAGTGTTATCCTTCTAACCATGCAACCCAGTGGTACATTAGGCTAACCATGCAAATAGTGGTCCAATTGTGCTACTTTTGAACTAGCTCAAATTCGAACCACGAGGATGCCATCCGAGCTCGAGCCCACAAAGGGCGCATTGGGCACTTCGCACGTGCACATCGGTCGCTGGGAGCAGTAGAGACTTAAAGTTTTGAGAAATTCAGTCATGGTTCGTGGCTCAGTTAGCTCGGGTACATCTGGGCAGTTAGGGGTTGCATTGGTTCAAAACAGGGCTGACTCGGTTCAAGCGTGTCATCGGTTCAGTGTAGCCAATTGTTAGTCATATATATGTATATCTTAAGAATTTCTTAATCCCAATCATAAAAGCATTATTGAGTACCACTAATTTTAACTAAACTACTTAAAGTTTTCTATATACCCTTAGGATCCATTTAGTGATAGTGCCAGTGCTTTTATTTGTATTTTCTCAAAATGACTAAAAAATTGAAAACCTTGACTTTTCCAACAAGAAATTGGTTAACTTGTTCAACCTATCAAATCCATAACCGGTTGACATGTTCAAACCGATTGACCTCCTTGACCGGTCATGTACCAACTGTTAACTTGTCAACCGGTCACAACCTACTGATAATGTAACTGGTTAAGACATCCATTCAGTTGTTGCAGTTAGTCAAGCTTCCTCAACAAGCTTCCATCAGTTTGACCTAGCATTAATTGCTCTCACCTACTTAGCTGAAGTTGGTAGAGTAGTTGCTATAAATACCATGCTAATGCTTGACAAGTAACTAATTCAATAAATGTTCAAGTTAGCAGTACTCACAACCACTTTTTTATCCAGTGGATAATTCAAGCGTACTTGTACTTCATATCTCAGACAGTTAATGGATAAGATCTTTTCATTTAATGTCTGCCAGTCCATGTCATCTTCTCAACCCCTTCAAAGACTACAGCTCTATTTGAAGACAACTATAAATACCTTCCTTAAAGCATTGAAGAGGGTTGGTGCATTGAAAACTTTGAGAGAAGAATTGTCAAGAACGAGTGCTAAAATTCTTCAAGCATTTAAGTTTAAGACATTTTGTCCTTGTAATCACTAGACCATTTATTAGGACAAACATTGTGCACACTCAATCAATATATGTAAGTGTTCCCCAATAAAACTATGTTTGAAACACATTAATTGATCACACTACACACCCAAGAGAAATCAGTTCAACTTGTTAACACATCTCTTGAAAACACTTGGTTATACTTGTATCACGATCCATTAATGATCAATTTCCCTTAGCCAACCTTCAACCTTCCTAATAGTTTAAGGCTTGCAACTTGTAATAGACTATTGAACATTAATAGTGCACATTTCACAAATCCAAGTTTTGACCAAACTTGATAGTGGACGTAGCAGTTCATTAACACTATGAAACTCTCCAAATAACCGTGTCTCTTTACTTGTGTGTTTTCTCATTTAATTTATCTTGTAACATGTTAATGTTAGATCATGTGTTGCCATGAATGTTATCCCAAGTGTTGCAAACCAGTGTTGCCACAAGTGTTGCCATTTGGATTTGGCAACACCAGAATAGTTACTGTATTTTTCACAAATAAAAATGTGTAAATTAATGTTTTAATATCAGTTGTTAGTTTGCTTTAGAAGAGCTTGAATAGGTCAACAGAAAGTGCCCAGGCGTGATTCACGAAGAAGAGAAGAAAATTAATATATAAATATGTGGTTTTTATATGATTTATTAATGACCAAGTAAAGGAGATATTATTTAGCAATTCAGGGGGAGATCAAGTTAGAGTACAAGGCATCTACATCTGAGAGGTACAAGCAAAAGAAGCCATGAAGACCTAGTGTTCTACAAATGAGGTGAGAAGGCTAAAAAGGAGGAAACAAACTCAAGCTTGTTATCTGATCATTTTAAGTAGGCTCCAAGTTTTGGAGGCCTATAAATAGTGTAGTATATCTTCATTGAAGATCATCCAATTCAGAAAATGCAAATCTGCACAAAAAAAGAATTCTACTCTTCAAGTGTTGCCATTCAGTGTTGGCAACACTCTGTCCGACACTCGAGAGTTTCACTTATATTTTCATATTTTCATGAGGTTTTGAGTGATTATATTCAGAGAGAGTTCTTTGTTTATTGTTCCTTGAGTTAATGATTGTCTATCATTAAGGGGACTTCTTTGACCTTGTATTGAGTTCATATTATTAATAGAAAGGTTTTGCCCTCCTGGCACCCATCAAGTTATATATTTATATAACTTGATAAAAATTATATTCTTGTGTATTGTTTTTATTCTTCTGCTCTAAATTAGATTTATTTCTATTTATTTGTGTTTTTCCGAATTGGTGTGTGTTGTTGTTAATGTTGCCAACACTAAGGACAACACTTGTGAGTTTCGTCTCACTTTGTGAGTTTTGCCTCACTTTACTAAGCTATAGACAATTTCAATTGGTATCAGAGCCTAGCACTTGATATACTAAGTGTCTTGATCCTTGTGCCATGGCTTATGATCCTGCCAACCCTAATCAAAAGCGATTTCCGGTTTTAGACGGATCAAATTATGCTTATTGAAAGATTCGCCTACGCTCGCATATCAAATCAATTGATCTTCGAGCTTGGCAATCTATTTTAAATGGTTATTCTCTTCCATTACTCCTTCCGATGAAGATGGCGACGTTCAAGTCAAACCTGAATCTGAATGGACAATTGAAGAAAATAATCTTGCTAGTTTCATTGAAAAGGCACTAAATGCTATCTATGAATGGGTTGACATGCATATGTTCAAACTCATTCAAAATAGTCCCTCTGCAAAAGATGCTTGGGATACTTACAAAGATTTTGTGAAGGAGATGGTAGTGTCCGAAAAACAAAGGTAGCGGTCTCACTAGTAAATTTGAAAGATTAAGAATGGGTGAAAACAAACACATCTCGTCTTATTTTGAAAAGTTGATTGATCTTTCAAATGCTTGTAAAGTATTAGGAGAACCTTTTACTAATAAACAACTTGTTTCAAAAGCCATTCGTACTCTTTCCGAACGTTTTAATATCAACACTTGAGGTAACACTTACGACTTCATCAGAAAGTGTTGCCTCAAATGCCGTTCATGAAATGGCAACACTTGACACAACACTCAGCATGTATGATTCTTTAAATGATATTTTTCATGGTTCTTCTGGTTTAAATTTAGAGGAGTCTATAGAGGATAATATTTGTAAAGATGAGCTCATTCATGAATTAAAAAACCTCTATAAGTCTCTCCTCGTAGAATGGAAAAAGGAGAATAAGATGGTGGTTTTCTTGAAAAAGGAAAATCATGATCTTAAAAACTCCTTGACTCGGCTGGAGGTTCAACTCAGTAGGAGAGATTTGGATCTTGATAAACTCAAGGACAAACTCAACCTAGCCAAATCCACCTTCAAAAAACTCAACATGAGTTCATCCAAATTGGATGAGATACTCAACTTGAGTAAGCCTCTTAAATCTGGTCTTGGGTTCCAAGAATCACTAGAAAATATTACATCTTCCTTGTTTGATGTTGAAACTAAAAATTGTTTTGTAAAAGAGCATGTCAAGGAAAAGGGTAGTACTTCTAGTGATACTTCTGATCAATCCATTAAATGTGAATACTGTCACAGACCTGGACATAAAAAATCAGATTGCTTTATTCTTCAAAAGAAAATGTCATGTCTTCAAGTGTTGCCTCAAGTGTCACCAAATTCTCAGGACAACACTGGTGAACAGAAATCCAGATTTTTAAAAAAGGCTTGGTTACCCAAAGAAAAGCTGAAATGCTATGTTGTATACACAGCTTTAAGGACTAACTTTTCAGGTGCTTGGTACTTTAATAGTGGTTGTTCACGTCATATGACGGGAACAAAATCATTCCTAATGGATTACCAACCTATTCAAGGAGGCTCAGTGACTTATGGTGGTGGAGGCAAGAGTGAAATAGTTGGAAAAGGAACACTGGATATTGTTGGTTTTCCTCCTTTGAAAAATGTCTTGCATGTAGATGGTCTACTTACTAATTTAATTAGCATTAGCCAATTATGTGATGACAATTTGGAGGTAAAATTCAATAAAAATACCTGTGAAGTGTTTGATAATACTAACTTTTGTGTCATGACTGGAATAAGATCAAGTGATAATTGCTACCTCGTTGGTAATAAACCAGTGTGCAATTTGACAAAACTTGATGACATAAGGTTATGGCATCAAAAGTTAGGTCATTCTCATTATAGGAATCTTGAGAAGATTATCAAACTCAATGCCGTCAAAGGTGTTCCTAAACTAAACCTCAAAGACATCGTGATGTGTGGTGACTGCCAAAAGGGTAAGCAGACTCGTGTTGCTCACAGTGTTGGACAACACAATGAGAAACACTCAAGAATAACTCATTGTTTTCAGCTTTTACATATGGACTTGATGGGTCCTATTGAGGTAGAAAGCTTGGGAGGTAAGAAGTATGTTTATGTTATAGTTGATGATTTTTCGAGGTTTACTTGGGTCTATTTCTTAAGGGAAAAATCTGAAACTTTTGATAAATTTACTCACTTAGTCTCTAAAATAAAAAACATGTTTTGTTCTCCTATTTTTCGAATAAGGTCAGATCATGGTAGAGAGTTTGAAAATAACTCCTTCTCTACATTTTGTAGTAAAAAGGGGATACACCATGAATTTTCAGCACCCAAAACACCAAAACAAATTGGTATTGCTGAAAGGAAAAATAGGACGTTGTTAGAGATGGCTCGTGTTATGCTAATTGCTAGAAAAATTTCTAAAGGTTTTTGGGCCGAAGCATTAAACACAACATCACACTACAAATAGAGTTTTTTTAAGACCTGGTACTACTATGCACCCTATGAGATTTTAAATGGAAAGGAACCTACGGTTCACTATTTTCACGTGTTTGGGTGTTTGTGCTACATTTTAAATGATTGGGAATACTTAGGAAAACAAGATTCTAAGAGTGACAAATCTATCTTTCTTGGCTACTCTCAAAACAGTCATGCTTATTGAGTCTATAATTTGAGGTTAAAAGTGATTCAAGAGTCGGTAAATATTGAATTTAACGATTACTTGAGTGCCACAGGAGAACCAGCCGAAGATATACCTCTGACTTTGCTGGAAAAAGTTGAACAAAGGGATGAAACATAAATTGGTTCGACCAGTACAGCCACAGATTCAAGTGTTACCCCGAGTGTTGCCCATGAAATGGCAACACATGAGGCAACACTGGATAACAGAACAGTGGCTGAAAATTCTGAGAGTAGTGACTTAGAAGAAGAAGATGGATTGGTGTACCATTAAGGCAGGAGAGATCCCCCAGCTCGAATTAGAAATTATCATCCCATTACTCAGGTAATTGGTGATGTTAATGAAGGGATTTGAACAAGAAATAAGGAGCCAGTTGACTACAGAGATATGGTAAAGTATGTGTGTATGTCCTCCACATACTCCAAGGTAAAACACTCTTGTTTCGTTTCTTCTCTTGAACCAAAGAATGTGATTGAGGCTTTAAATGATAATTTCTAGATACAAGCTATGCAAGAAGAGCTTGAAAAATTTACCCGTAACGAGGTTTGGTGTTTAGTTCCACGTCCTTTACATACAAATATTATTGGAACTAAATGGATTTACAAAAACAAATCTGATGAATTGGGTAGTTTTTTTTGTAATAAAGCTCGTCTTGTGGCTCAAGGCTATACACAAGTGGAAGGAATCGATTTTGACGAGACCTTTGCACCTTTGGCTAGAATTGAGTCAGTAAGACTTCTTCTTGCTATAGCCTGCTACCTTAAAATCACATTGCACCAAATAGATGTTAAAGCGGCTTTCCTGAATGGGTAATTAGATAAAGAGATCTATATTGAGCAACCTAAAGGGTTTGAAGACCCATTCCACCCAAATCATGTATACAGACTTGATAAAGCCTTATATGGCTTGAAACAAGCTCCTCGTGCATGGTATGGGCATCTAACAAGTTTCCTTCTTGAATATGGATTTGTTAGAGGAGAAGCCGATAGGACATTATTTATTCTTAGGAAAAATAAAGAGATTGTCATTGCTTAGATCTATGTTGATGATATAGTTTATGGCTCCACATCTAAAACGTGTTTACAAAATTTTGTGGAAGCTATGACATCAACTTTCGAGATGAGCATGATAGGGGAACTTAATTATTTCCTAGGATTGCTGGTGAAATAGTCAGATGATGGAATTTCTATCTCTCAAAGCAAGTATGCTAAGAGTCTGGTGAAAAGGTTTGGATTAGAGAGTGCAAAAAGCTCAAAAATACCTATGGGATCATCTCTTAAGGTAACCAAAGATCAGGCAGGGGAGGTGAATGTGAGCTCGCCCGAAAAATTTCGTGTTTTCAATGATGAAAAAGGAGTCGCCACGCCATGTTTTAAGGTACACTTTTAAAAATTTTTGAGATAGAAAATGGGTACGGGGGTCAGGTTACGTGTTGGGAAGAACCGAGAGTTCACCTAACATGCCTCGTCCGTGGACGAGTCTTTCTAATTAAACATCCAAGTAATCCAAAGTGTGTGCAAACAATGATAATGAACAAATGTGATAAACCATGAATTTTATTGATTTGAAATGAGATTTTACAAGTGGTGAGCCATTTGGTTAGGGAGGCCACATCCCAATTACAATAGATTAGAACAACTTACAACTGAAAATTGATCTATGCAAATGGACAAAGTGTGTCACGTGACACAAGACATGCATGGCTGGATGTGTCGCATGACACAGGATCCACCCATACACAATGTGTCGCGTGACACAAGGTGTCCTTCTGCAGGGATCTGATAATTGAGCAACAGAATAACCAGAAACCAACACAGATCTAAACAATCAACCAATTATGCTTTGAAATGAACAATTAATAACAATTCAACCAAGGGGGTGTGGATATGGATAGATCCACACTCCCTTGGGAATCAAATACCAATTCCACCAATGATCAAACCATAAGCATTCAATTATTCAAAGCAACAATGTTAAACAGAGAGATTGCGATTGGGGTTCAGTAATCAAGACAGATGGAGTCTGATTACTAAACCCAAGGATGATAAAATGATGAAATTATGAAGGTACCAAAATAGGAGAGAGAGAGAGAGAGAGAGAGATGGAATTGAGGGGTTACCCTTGATGATTCCACGAATTCTATACCAAGGCTGGTATAGAACCCTTCTACAACTGCTTCTGAAGTTGCTTGAACTGGAATGGATTGATGGGTGAAGGATCTAAGAGGTGATGGGTGAATTGGAGTGAGTTGGAGGAAATTAAAGGTGGATTTGGGTAAGAGAGAGAGAGGTGTGTTTTCAGTGTGTGTGTGTTACGCTCCTATTTTGGCAGAGTAACAGTATGTGAAAGTTAGGATCCATTTCTGAGAGGGGTAGAGTCTTATTTATAGGCTATAGTTGATGGTCACAAGGTGTCGCACGACCTTCTGTAACCATTTTCCATGCCTCGATTTGTCGCATGACACAAGGTGTCACCAACCGTTTTTGGCGCCAAAACCAGGTTCTGGAATATTCTGAGATAATACCCAAAAGGTCCAAAACAAGTTTATTCACTGTAGGTCCTTTAGCATGAGCAAAGTACTAAAAGGTACTTCCTTCGCAAGAAACTTATGGGATGTTTCCGAAAGTCACGTAATAGACCAGGAATTTACCAAAATGCCCTTTAATGCAATTTTACCGTATTAAAATGCACCTAAAAGGGTAGCGAATTGGATTGGCGTACTTACAGAGCCCCTCAGCAACGTCATTTATGGAAGAAGTGAGGTTGTCGATAAAATAAGACCCAATCCCAATGAGCGGCAGGGGATAAGGCGGATAGCGGGACAACGATCTGGGAGATTGGGTAGCTGGACCTTTTGAGAAAGGATTCCTATGTATCCCAGGTGGGAATCAAGCCGGTCGTAGTTCAGAGGTAAGAACGTTTGACCAAGAAAGATGGATGGCTACCTCGGAGCGAGGACGCGTAGCCGATTGAATGGATGGCTGCCTCGGGGCGAGGACGCATAGCCAAAGGAAAGGATGGCTGCCTCGGGGCAAGGACGTATAGCCGATGGGATGGATGGCTGCCTCGAAGTGAGGACGCATAGCCAAAAGAAAGGAAGGCTGCCTCGGGGTGAGGACGTATAGCCGATGGAAAGGATAGCTGCCTCAGGGCGAGGACGCGTAGCCAAAGGAAAGGATGGCTGCCTCAGGACGAGGATGCATAGCCAAAGGAAAGGATGGCTGCCTCGAGGCGAGGATGTATAGCCGATGGAATGGATGGCTGCCTCGAGGTGAGGACGTGTAGCCAAAGGAAAGGATGGCTGCCTCTGGGCGAGGACGTATAGCCGATAGGATGGATGGCTACCTCGGAGTGAGGACGCATAGCCAAAGGAAAGGATGGCTATCTCGGGGTGAGGACGTATAGCCGATGGGATGGATGGCTGCCTCGGAGTGAGGACGCGTAGCCAAAGGAAAGGATGGCTGCCTCAGGGCGAGGACGTATAACCGATGGAATGGATGTTTGCCTCAGGGCGAGGACGTATAGCCGATGGAGTGGATGGCTGCCTCGGGGCAAAGCCAAAGGAAAGGATGGCTGCCTCGGGGTGAGGACGCATAGCCGATGGAATGGATGGCTGCCTCGGGGCGAGGACGTATAGCCGATGGAAAGGATGGCTGCCTCGGGCCGAGGACGCATAGCCAAAGGAAAGGATGGCTACCTCGGGGCGAGGACGCATAGCCGATAGAATGGATGGCTGCCTCGGGGTGAGGACATATAGCTGATGGGATGGATGGCTGCCTCAGAGTGAGGACGCGTAGCCAAAGGAAAGGATGGCTGCCTCAGGGCGAGGACGCATAGCCAAAGGAAAGGATGGCTGCCTCGGGGCGAGGACGTATAGCCAAAGGAAAGGATGGCTGCCTCGGGGCGAGGATGCATAGCCAAAGGAATGGATGGCTACTTCAGGATGAGGACGTATAGCTGATGGAATGGATAGCTGCCTCGGGGCGAGGATGCGTAGCAAAAGAAAAGGATGGCTGCCTCGAGGCGAGGACGTATAGCCGATGGGATTTGACTGTTAGGGGAGTCACCCGAAGATTTGACTGATGTTTTTAGGAAGGTAATTGACTGAGATATGCTTTTGTACCTGTGCTGTGCTTACCTGTAGCTGTCAGAAGGACTGATGTTGCTGCTGTTGATCGTGAGAGGTTGTAGCTGTCGGAGGATCTCATTCCATTTTTGTTGATGAATTGCTGGTTTGCCGAGTGCGGGACGATCTTTGTTGACGGTTGGTTGACTTTGGGGTCATGAACTTTGTTTGAACGGATTGTTGTTGATGCTTTGGCGGCGGAGCCGATGATACTGATGAACATTGCTGGGGGGGGACTGATAGGTTTGGGATCCTTGTCTCAATTTTGGCTGAGGGACAGTCCTCAAGATTTGATGATGCTCAGTTGATTATTGTGTCTGCGGGGGAAACTGTAAAGCATGCCTCAGGGGTTAAAGTGATAAACTGCAAACCACAGGGGTGGTTTTGAAAAGTTTGGCCAAGGGGACACGTTGTGTCGCGCGACTTCATAAATTCCTTGGACAGACCCTTTTAAACGCTGAACAGACGTCATTTGAATGTTGCAACTTAGAGGGAGATGAACGGAGCCTTGAGAGAAAGAGAACCATTCACACGGATTGATTGGAAAATTAGGAGATTCAAGTGCTTGATTCAGATTTTGCTTGTAAAAATGCCTCCTCGAGCACGCCCCACGAAGAAGGGACTACAACAGGCTGAGTTGGCTGCTCGTAGAAAGGGAGTTCAATGGAATCAACGCCCCTTCATCCCTCTAGTTGTGATGGGAGAGTTCTATCCGCAACTCAAGGATCATACATCCACGCCTGAGAAGAAGGACACGGTATTTCTGTAACCCTTGCTCTTTATTTCTTTGAAAATTGGGTTTTGTGCCAAAAGATTCGAACTTTGCATGTGAAGTCATGAATTTGATGTACGAATCTGAACTAGGAAAGATTGTGAATGCATGTTATATGATTTAACCCTAATTTTGCTTGGAAAAAAGGGTAAAACACATTCAAAGTACAAAAATGACTGCTTTTATGTAAATAAGACAAGTATGAACATTGATTGATATGCTCTTAAGAAAGATTTGAGATATTCATAACTGCGCTGTGTTTACCTGCAGGGATTGTGCATCCGGGGCTCACCGGAGGTCATAGGCAGGTTGTGGGATCTCTTGCCTGGCAGTCAGGAGCTGGTACATTCGCCGAAGGTCTTGATCTATGCTGCCGGGTTTGGTCAGTTTTTTGAGATGGCAAAAGCCATTGGAGATACGCAGCGGAGCATTGAGTTGATGAAGGTATTTCGGGAGTTCTGGTGGGAGACTACCCACGCCTTTCACTTTTCTTGGGGAGAGGCGACGATTACGCCTTATGACTTTGCCGTTATCACAGGCTTGCCATTTACTGCTGAGCCTCTCTACCTAGAGGAGCCTGCGCCTGCTGCTGACCCTCAGCCCCCCCACTGATACATACTTCATGGAGTTGATCGGCTTTTTTCCCCAGGATAAGAAGGGGAACGGGTATGAGCTGGGTGAGCTCCATAGTCACGTTGCTGTGCAGAGCAGAGACTATCCAGCAGATTTGGATGATTCTGAGGAGGGCCGGCTGAGTGCCGAGAAGTTGGCAAGAGCCTTTGTATGGGCAGGTTTTACTGACATGCTTTTCATCAACGGCACACCTTCTGCTCTAGTTTCCTTATTGGAGCTACTGAGGACTTGGGACGCTGTTGGGACCCTATCTTGGGGGGAGACAGGCCTGGCTGAGATGTACTCGGCCTTGGATGATATCAGCAGGGGGAGGCAAAGACCTTCAACTGCTGTCACTTGTCTTTTGAGGTACTTCTCTTCTTGACTATCTCTTTGACATGCCAATTTCTGTTGTTCATCACTGTTTTCCTCACTTATTTTGGTTTCTCTTTTCCAGGCTTGGGCCGACGAGATTTTTGGCTGCTATACCTGGCGGGTCCAGGATGAGTACCTGGCCACCTTGTTTCCTGTCCTGAGACGTTGGGTGAAGGATGCATGGCAGAAGGTCCGGACAGCTGATACTAGAGGATGGGTGATAGCCTCTTACCCGGATACGATGATTTGTTTGCGAGGGACTCTCGGGAGCCTGAATCTGTTCCCCTGGGCTGGCCGATATGATAAGCTCGATCTAGGACATGCTGCGCACTTTACAGAGTGTCGCAAGATTCTTGTAGGCCTGACTGGTGATGCCTTGTACCTGGGAGAGAGGGTTTGTAGACAGTATGGTCCAGGCAGTGTTGCTCGGGTCCCAGCTGATCCTCCAGTGGATATGTGGTTTCCTCAAAAACTAGATGATCTGGTTATTCTGATCCAGGGAGATGGTGCGTACAACCATACTGAGGAGGGAGATTATGGAGCTTATGTGGTGGAGAGATTGAGGTCACCGCAGGTGGGGCCGAGGCGTGGTGCTCAGGGCACAGGCCCTTCTACTGGATTTGTGGCAGATGCACCCTTACCTCCTCCATTCGTTGATTTCTGGGATGGGGACTACCTGAGACGGGCTCCTCTTGATACTAGCTGAATTCGTCTTCATTTCAGGCTTCCGGAGGGCACTCGATCTGTAAGTACTATCTTCCCTTTCTTTACTACTTGAACTGTTTCTTTCTTTACTACTTGAACTGTTTATATATTTTGCCTTTTGTCATGACTGGCTCCCTAATTCTTCTGTTGTGTGATTGTACTAGGTCTCGGCTGATATTTATTGGAGCTTTTCTCGATACTATACTGGATCCCTGGATATGATCGAGCATCTGGAGAGGAGTGCCCGTTACTAGAAGGAGCGGTGCCTGGCCTGGAGCTCAGATGACGATGATTCTACTCCCAGCTTGCCTGGTAGGAAGAGGGCTCGGATTGATATGGTTGTGAGCGATCAGCATAGACCCAGGACTAAGAATGCTTCTTATCATCCCCCCAGTTCTTCTAGTTCTGATTATGATAGTGTTGATGCTCCTGGCGATCCCCACGAGATTGAGACTATGGCCATCCCTGCTGTTCACGAATTTTACCGTGATGATCCTGTGATTTACCGAGGTCCTATTGTTGATCCGGATCATGCACAAGGCGAGGAAGAATAGCTTGAGATGGAGAGGATAGCGAGGGCGCTGACGATGACGATTCCGAGGATGATGATGGTGATTACGCTTCGGAAGGTAATGGCTCGGAGTAGCATCTTGGACCAAACTATAGCACTTTTTATTATTGTACCCCTTGAAGGAAACAAACAAATAATTTTTTTTAAACTACTTGCTACGCATTACTTTGAACTTAATACATTATTATTAGCTTTGTTATTTGCACGAGTCCAACTTTTGGAAGAATGAGAATGAATGGAGTTGAATGGTTATGATATTGATATGAACGGTTTGTATGATTTGTATTGTGGAATGTGTATATGGCTTGTATGTGTATGAGGTATTTGAATGAAAGAATGATCCATCTCCCGAGTTGTTTGCAGGGTGATGATTGATGATTTTGCAGCTTTGGACAAGTCGGGGCGTGCCCTGGTGTAGAACTGGTTGCAGATTACTGATGTTTGGTGTGAGGCTCAAGATGTCGCGCGACCCATGACTCTTGAGGTGCATTGTGTCGCGTGACACAATAAGTCCTACTGATAGTCTTTCCCAACCAAGCTGCAACATTGCCTCAAGGCTTTTCTCTTTTGCTTAAGGTAAGAAACTCAGCAGCTCCATCATGAAGTAGGCCTTAAGTAACAAATCCATTCCCAAGGATCGAGATTATAAAGCAAGTCCCAGAAACTGCACAAATGCACACACCCTTCTTCTTCTTTGACCAAGCCCCAATTTGACACGTAGCCTCTTTGCAGATAACACATCATGTAGCCAAGGAGGAGATTATCTTCAAACTTTAGTCAATCATTCGACGGACTAGACTCAGGAATGTTTACGTGCAGGGGAACATCTTTCGAAGGGTGGAATGAATCCTGGATTTGACACACTCGCTTTTGGGTTTGACTCTTTTGGAAGAGTATAAACATTGCAAGGTGTGGAAAAGTGTATGGAAGCCCCTGTTTGACAAAAAAACATTGTTTAGCTCTATATTCCTAAGATGTAGAAAAGAAGACTTTCCGAGACACTTGAAATCTTGTCTTATTCATGATGATCACCAGGCTTCATAAAACCCTTTTTTGATGTTCGGGTTATTCAAATACTAATCCTGATATGAACAGATATTTCAATTAATCAAGAAGAGAAAAATCAACTGATATCAAGAATCAAACTCGGAAGGATGGAAAGTGCATAGGGACGGCCCTTGCTGAGACCGAATTTTCTGAGATCTGGAGAGTGGACGCACAAATCTCTTTGGAGTGTCGATGAGAGACACGAATGCGAAGCCCCAGCAAGACATTCGCGGGAGGTGTTTTGAGGAGGAGAAATGAAATATGCTCGCATGAAACGTCGAATAAACGGATGGAATTTGCACAATCTTCGATTGATGATCCTTTGAGACGGGATGGATTTGGCTCCTGACTTAAGCAAGCAACAAAGAGTTTATTTGATTTGCCTCTTGAATATGTTAGAATGAAACTGCTATCCGGTAGGAACTGCAACTGGGTTTCGGGGTTTCGATCGGCCCTCGGATGATTTGGGATATCATTACCTCTTAAGAAGAGAGGTCGGCCGGGCTTTTTGCGGACTGAACCTCTAAAGATCAGAGGTTGGCTTTTGGGGATGTGTTTGGGATTTCTATGGCTAGGATGTTGATTGCCTCTAAGAATGAGAGGTCAATTTTGTTTCGGCCAAAGGTAAGGGTGATGGAAATATCCCCTGAAAATGAGAGGATGGCTTGGGATTGGCTGGAGGTAATGATGCGGGGACATCCGTGTTGTCTCTTTATTCCCTCTGAGACTCCTCTTGAGTAACGACCGGATCCTTTGACCTTTGCTTTTGAGAGGATCGCTAGGGACTAGGTTCTCTTTCTTTTCTCCCTTTTTATTTTTTTTATATCTCTTTTTTATTTTTTATTCTTCTCTTTTTTTCAATTCTATTTTTGAGAGAGAATTTCAGCTAGTCCCCAGGATGAATCATTGCATTATGTTGTTCTCGAGCTTGGAGACGGTCAATCTTCTTTTTCATTGTGGGAGCCTCAAGGATAGTCCCTTTTCTTTTGGAGATGGTTAGACGGGTTTCAAACATGCCGATCTCAAAATGAAGTGATATTATTTGGTGAGGGTGAGGTAATGATTTTCCTAAGGGTGAAAGGTTTCAGCCGCAGTCCATACCAGATGGTCTAAACGAGATCCAAGCCTTATTGCTTGCTAAAGCTTACTCGAGAAAGATTACTACAAATTTGTTGAGCAACAAAATGGTGAGGATGATGAAAGATATGTGAGCATATGAGATGCAAGATGGGGATTTGGTAAGCCCCAATTTGAGAATGATATCAGTCGGTTTTCTCATTCTGGTCAAATTTAAATATTAGTCACTTCAATGGATTAGTAATTGAGCAGCACAAGTGATCATGTAGAATAAAATCATTCAAATAAATGTAACGTGGGTGTGCAAATGATATCTCGAGTCTAGCAGGAAGATAAACAAATATTTTTATTATTGAAATAAAAAGACTCATAACATGGATATAGTAGACTCAAATCATAAAAGAGACATTCGCTATCAAAATAAAAACAATCTAGACCCTACGATGATTGACTGACTGACTTCTTCACATGGGAGGTCCTTGGAATTGCACAAGAGGATTGGCAACCATTTTTGGAGGAGCTTTCTCAATCCTGCCTTCATCAACCAGCCTTTGAATCAGCAGCTTCAGAGGGACGCAATCATTAGTTACATCACCAGGGTATTGATGATAGTAGCAGTACTTATTGCGATCCAAATACGGATTGGGTTTGATGGGATGGGAATTATCAAGTGGCTTGATCATTCCTCTTCGCATCAACCCGTTAAAAGCTTCCTCGGTTGTTATTCCAAGGTCATCAAATTCTCGCTGTTTGTGAGGTGGAAACCGACCACGATTTTGGACACCACTTTCCTCATGGGAGCCCTTTTCGATCTTCCCTTCATCAATGAGTTCCTGGATGATCACCCTCAACTGTCTGCACTCATGAGTGGTATGGCCAGGATATCGGTGATAGTAACAATACTTGCTTGGGTCCAGCTTTATGTTGTTATGAGGAGGGCTATAATTGACTAGTGGCTGAACCAGTCCTCCGCTTACCAAAACCTTAAGGAATTGATTCATAGGCATTCCCAAATCACCCCAGTACTGTTTCTTCCTTTCCATTTGAGCTATCTTTGGAGAGGACCCGGGTATTGGCGCCCCTTGCTGGATAAGATTCACGGCAGGAATGAAAGACATTTGATTAACGGTTACGTATGAGGCTGGTCCTGAATGTTGATCTTGCGGAGATGATGAGTTGAAGCCATATGAACTCATTGGTGGTTGAGAAATACTTCCTTGAAGAGGAGTTTGGTCAGCATGGAAGGGCAGCGATTCCTTCTGGTTGAAATGGCTGTTCACATAACGACATGAACCTTGGGAATCTTGCTGATACTGACTCTTCAGCCCAAACTGATTAGGAGAACCAGAAGTGTAGGGGATCAGTTGCCCATCTGGAATCTGAGCTTGGCTAACTTGGAGCGCTGGAGGAGGAATCTTATCTTGCTCATTCCCATTTATCCCTTTCATCACATTTCAGTTCCATGCTCAACACTACTAGCACCAATGATCTCTTCGTACGACCCATCTTCGTGACGAATTATTGTGATCCCTCAGACACGCATCTCTTCTACATACCTAGCGCGCATTTCCTCTTCTTGGGCTTTAGCAACTTGGGCAAGCAACTGAGCTCTGCATTCACGAACCATGGCAGCCTCAAGAGCAGTCTGCAACTCTACCACTGAAAAATCATTCATATCCAACTGACCCAAAGTAAGAGGACTTCCAGACTGAGCGTATGACATATCCTTTGTACCAGACATCTCAGATATCAGAACAGATGAGAGCTTTGCGAGAACTGCAACTACTTCGAAGACGAGAATCAAACGAACACTGGAAGTCGGAGCAAGTACCCAACTTGTTGCAGCTACAGAGGGTAGATATGGATTTATGAGTGTTGGGCTTTTAACCTAACGGTTTATTTAATATCCTCAAGCGCACGGGCTATTGTAATATAGCGGGTGCAAGTACGGGTCGATCCCACAGAGACAGGGTTTACTTAGGAAATATTTTTGTCTTTAAAGTTATAGAAAAGATTGGGGGGAAATAAAGTTTTGATTTTGGAAATAGAAAGAACATAAACAGAAAATACTTTGATAAAACTCTTATAAAATAAAGCATTCTCGGGATTGGAAATCATACATATAATCTTGTTCCTCAAATTCTCATTGTCTTAGAAATATAGGTTTTCATAAAAATCAAGGATGGTAATGTAAGCCTACGCTACTTTGGGTTAAGACACTAGCGTTTGTATTCTTCACTAATTATGTCCTAAATGTTTGAGATTTCCGTTTATGTTACCCCCGCCCTGTCACAAATGGGCATTCCGGCTTATCTCTAGCTGACCATAATTAGTAAGAATCCATTAAGAACGAGAGTCAACATACTTTCCATTAAAGGAATATCCCTAGGCCGTTGAACTACTTTCGTGATCAATGGAACCTAGTTTCTTTATATGGTTCCATCAATCGAGATTCTCCTCTAGGTCCATCTCTCAATTGACTGCATCATACAAGTTGGACGTCTCCAAAATGTAAGGCATTTTGAGATTAATATAAAGAAATTATTTAGATGAAGATAGAAGACAAGACTTTATTTATTTAAGATGATGAACATGTATGCTTTTGAGTTTCCAACCCCAAGAACAAGGGGGATTTACTCACTAGCCATCTAGAACATATAAGAAAATAAAAATAGAGGATAGAGTAAGAAGACTTATGATGAAATAGAAGGCAAATGGCTGGAAATAATGCTTCACTTTTATTGCTTTTCTCCAAAGTAACTTTGAGAACAAAACATGGACTTTGATCTTCAAAATATTTTTGGAAATCAATATGACAAGTATTTGTGTTTAATCTCTGATGAATATCTATGGAATATCAGTAAATTTCCCTCTCTAAGACTGATTACAAGGGATCCTTTTATAAGGGGGAGGGAACTCTTCAAGAAGGTGCTTCCAAAAGGTGCCTTTTAATCTGCAATCACAACCTTGCACGGCCGTGTCAAGGGTTTTGCACGGCCGTGCACCCTTGGCGCCAGTTTTGGATTTTAAATTTGGAAGACTTGCACGGCTGCTCCGAAGTTAGCTGCACGGCCGCTCCGAGGTTGACACATCCAGGTCCAGTTCAAGGCTCCGCCACTCCATGGTTTGGGGCCAAAATTGGCCTGTCATGGCCTTGAGTGCACGTGTGAGGACCCCGACCCGGAACCTACACGTGTCCCGAGTTGGAGCGTCCTCAAACTAACCCAAATACACAAAAACTTTTAAAAACTTTGCTTTGACTTCCAAACATAAACATGAATAACATAACATTTCAAAAGAACTCCACTCAACTCCACATCGGAGGAGGAGGTAACTAACTTTGAAAACGGTCAACTGTTTAGTTACAAAAGATTAAGGTTATGACGTAGAGTTAAAGTTCATAATTACAAACTCCAAGAAAGGAATTACCAAAATACAATTTTATACATCACCCTAAACATACCCCGACAACACCCAAAAGATTTCTCCAAACTCCTCTCCGCCCTTACTTGGCCGGTCCGCCTGTCTCGGGATCTAAAACAGTAAAGGGAGAGGGGTGAGAATAAATCTCAGCAAGCTATTATGGATGCAACAATATGCCAAATAGATGCAACACATAACACATTGGAAAAAACTGTAAACACCTTACATTACCTTTGGTTTACCTTTTTCCCGTCTGAACAATAGTCGTACAACATTGGGTATAATAATACTCCAATCTTAAGTGAGCTGCTTAAGCAATACTCACATCTTATAAGACCCATTTTTCAGGGAACCAAATAAGATAGTAGCAACTCTGTAAGGCTTTTGGCTCAATACAGATGCTATAACCCCAACCTGTGGCCACAGGAGGGGACGGCCACAGATATAACATAATCCGATCACATTAGGTCACACTTCCATAATTGATCGTATTATGTTATACCCCCAAATGTCAGCTGACTCACACATTATCAAGCACATAATAGATACTTGAATAAAATCCACAAAAAGGGATAACAATATAGCAACATGGTAAAATATACTCATGTCCAACCAATGTAATAGTGCAACAGTTATACAACACACTATGCATATTATAAACAATGTATAAGAATTCAAGTAAGGCAAGGAAGTATCATTAATCCATCCTACACGTTCATTATACAATAATACTTAGCCTCTTTAAGGGTCTAAGTTGAATCTACCAAGTCGGGATCATAATTGTCTAGTTGCCAAACTAGGTTAGCTAACGTTTTCCAAGCAACATTTAAAGTACTTCCACTATTCCATTTTGATCACCTAGAATGTCATTGTGAAGCCAAAGTATTCTACTTTAATCTAGGTTAAAGAGATTTCATTTTGGTTCGAGTTTGATTAGGTTTGAACAGCTCTAAAGTTGATACCTTGAAACCAAAGCCGTGGCACGACTCGTCCCCCAGTGGCACGACTCGTGCCCATGTGACCCTCCTCGAACCTCGGCGTCCCCTCACGAGTCACGACTTCCCTTTATCCAAGGCACGACTCGTGACCCTCACATGGCACGACTCGTCCCCGAGGTCACGACTCGTGCCCTCGGCCCGAAATGGCAAAACAAAGACAATCAACAACAATTTTCTCAAAATCCCAAAGTTTCAACCAAAGGTATCCTAAGTGATGAACCTAAAGGGCATTTCCAACTTTGGTAACCTCAATCTACTCATTTAGCTCCTTGGAATCATGTCTTAACCCTAGATCAATCCAACCTCCATAAACCATAATATTTCTATAAAACTAACAAGGTTCTCAATCATCACAATCAATAGAACAACCACAATAACATTTATATTCATGATCATTCAAGGAAAGAAAAGGGTCATAATAACTCACCTTTGCCAATACAAGAGGAAGTGATGATTTTCTAGGCTTGATCAATTCCCTTGGATGAACTACTCACAAAAGGACACTTGGATTTGAAGTTGGACAAGAATTTCACTTGGTATGAGTTTGAGAGATGAAGGCTTTCTCTAAGCTCTTTCCATGGAGGAAAATGAAAGAAAATGAGGAAGAAGATGAAGTTGATCTAGAGGAAGTATGGGGAGGTGAAGGGAGGTATGGTGGAGGAGTGGGGAGGTTTGACTATTGAGCCCAAAGGAGGAGGAAAATAGGAAATAAGGAAATGGCCCCCCCCCTTCTCCCTACTCAAACCAAATGCTTTCACCAATTAATTTAATCATCACCCAATTTATTTATCTACTCAATTTATCCTCCTCCCAATAATTATTTATTTGCTATTTTTATATTTTTCTTAGAACATAAATTTATTTTATTATCCTCTATCCTATCATATGAAATCAATTATATAAAAATGGACATATAATATTAACAATAATAATAAAACACACAATGTGATATTAAAATTAGTGCCTAGGTTTAGGGTCGTTACACTCACTCCCCCTTAAAGAAAATTCATCCCGAATTTTAAAAAGAAAACTTACTTGGATTTTCAAACAACCACAGGTATTTCGCTCTCATCTCCGACTCTAGCTCCCACGTCGCTTCCTCAACGGTGTGGTTCTTCCAAAGGACCTTCACTATAGGAATACTCTTAGACCTCAACTCCTTAACTTGGAACTCTAGGACTCTCAAGGGTTCCTCAACATACGACATGTCCGCTTGGACATCATCGGGGGGAGAACTCAAGATGTGGGAAGGATCATGACAATACTTCCTCAACATCGAGACATGGAAAACATCATGAAGTAAAGAAAGAGACGGAGGCAATGCCAACCGGTAAGCCAAATCCCCAACCTTCTCTAAGATCTCAAACGGACCAATGAACCTCGGAGCCAATTTACCCTTATTACCAAACCTTTTGATTCCCGTCCTCGGAGAGACCTTCAAGAACACAAAGTCACCAACTTGAAAAGATAAATCCCGTCTTCTACTGTCGGCGTAGCTTTTCCGTCTACTACGAGCCGTCTTCAATCTATCCCGAATCACCTTGATCTTCTCCGTAGAGTCTCGAACCAAATCCGGGCCCCAAAGTCTCGCTTCACCAACCTCGTCCCCAACACATCGGAGATCTACACTTCCTACCATATAACGCTTCATACGGAGCCATCTCAATACTAGATCGATAACCGTTGTTTGTAGGCAAACTCCACTAAAGGTAGATGATCCTCCCATGATAATTGGAAATCCATCACACAAGCTCGTAACATATCCTCGAAGTATCTGAATAGTTCTCTCGGACCGACCGGTCGGTTTGAGGATGAAACGCCGTGCGAAACACAACTTAGAACCCAAGGCTTCATGCAATGCTCTCCAAAATCTAGAAGTAAACCTCGGATCTCTGTCGGAAACAATACTAACCGGAACCCCATGAAGTCGAACGATCTCTTTCAAATACAACTGGGCTAACTTCTCTAACGAAAACTTAGTTGACACCGGAAGAAAATGAGCCGACTTCGTCAATCTATCCACAATAACCCAAGTAGCATCCATCTTCTTCGCGGTAAGAGGTAAACCCGAAACAAAATCCATCGAGATCCCTTCCCATTTCCATTCCGGAATATCCAATGGTTGAAGTAGTCCCGCCGGTCTCTGATGCTCGGCCTTGATTTGTTGACAAGTCAAACACTTAGAAACATAATACGCTATTTCTCTTTTCATTCCATTCCACCAATATCCACGCTTCAAGTCTTGATACATTTTGGTACTACCCGGATGAATCGCAAACTTAGACTTATGGCCATCCTCTAAAACACGCTTCTTGATTTCCGGCGATGAAGGAACGCAAATTCTCCCTTGGAAAGTTAAAATCCCATCTCTATTCAAAGCAAATTCCCCGGCTTTCCCATTTTGCACTTGATCTAAAATTTTCTTCAATTCCGGATCTCCTTGTTGAGCTTCTTTCAAATCTCCATACAAAGTCGGAACGGCTCTAACATTCGCAATAATTACCTCACTCTTCAATTCTCGGGAACTCAAAGCTGTCAAATACGCCTTTCGGCTAATCGCATCCGCCACTACATTGGCTTTCCCCGGGTGATAGGAAATGACACAATCAAAATCCTTCAAGAACTCAAGCCATCTCCTTTGTCGGTTGTTCAACTCCTTTTGGGTAAATAGGTACTTCAAACTCTTATGATCGGTGAAAATCTCAAACTTCGCCCCATAAAGGTAGTGCTTCCACTTATGCAACGCAAATACAATCGCCGCCAATTCCATATCATGAGTAGGGTAATTCTGTTCCGCCGGTGATAACTTCCTAGAGGCATATGCAATCACTTTCCCATTTTGCATCAACACACATCCCAAACCCGCCTTCGAGGCATCACTATAAATAACAAAATTCTCGCAACCGTCCGGAAGGGTAAGAATAGGAGCCGTTGTCAACCTCTTCTTTAATTCATCAAAGCTTGCTTCACACTTGGAATCCCATACAAACGATACATCTTTCCGAGTCAACCTAGTCAACGGAGTCGCAATCCGAGAAAACCCTTCAATGAACCTCCGATAATACCCTGCCAAACCAAGAAAACTACGGACCTCGGTTACAGTCGAAGGTTGCTTCCAATTAACCACGGCTTCAATCTTTGAAGGATCCACGGAAATTCCCAAACTCGACACAACATGCCCCAAGAAAGAAATCTGCTCAAGCCAAAACTCGCACTTACTGAACTTAGCGTACAATTGCTTCTCCCGAAGAACGGACAAGACAATCCTCAAATGATTCTCATGCTCTTCCCGAGACTTAGAGTAAACAAGGATATCATCTATGAACACTACCACAAAGCTATCAAGATAAGGCTTGAAGACACGGTTCATCATATCCATAAACACGGCTGGAGCATTAGTCAACCCGAAAGGCATCACAACAAACTCATAATGACCATATCTAGTCCGGAAAGCTGTCTTGGCAATATCATCCGGTCTAATCTTCAACTGATGGTATCCGCTTCTCAAATCAAGCTTTGAGTAGATAACGGAACCTTGGAGTTGGTCAAACAAATCGTCTATATGCGGAAGGGGATATTTATTCTTAATGGTGGCTTGGTTCAACAAACGATAGTCAATACACAATCGTAAGGTACCATCCTTCTTCCTAAAAACAAGACCGGTGCTCCCCACGGAGACACACTAGGACGAATAAAACCTCGGTCTAACAATTCTTGCAATTGGACCTTCAACTCTTTTAACTCGGCCGGAGCCATTCTATAGGGTGCTTTAGAGATAGGTGCGGTATCGGGCACTAAGTCAATACAAAACTCTATCTCACGATCCGGAGGCATAGAGTACTCACTAGAAAACACATCACTAAATTCATTGACAACCGGAACATGAGCTAACTCGGGAGACTTCTTATTGGAATCTACCACATAAGCCAAGTAACCCGTACACCCCTTAGATAGCATCTTCCTAGCCTTTAAAGCAGAAATAACATGTAAACCGAACATAGATCTATCCGCATCAAATATAAAAGTAGGCATATCAAGCATAGCAAATGAGACTCGCTTTCTACGACAGTCTACCATAGCATGGCACTGACTCAACCAATCCATCCCAAGGATCACATCAAAATCACGGATTGGTAACTCGACCAAATCCACCGGCAATACATGCCCACATATAGTCACATCACAACCAGGATATATCAAAGAAGATGTGAGGCACTCTCCCATAGGAGTAGAAACCTCCAACACATAAGGCATAGATTCGTGCAAAGTATGCAATGAGAATGCAAAATGCGATGCCACAAATGAATGGGAAGACCGGGATCTATAAGAATGCGGGCCTTAACTCCTGAGACAGAACTATACCTCTAATGACAAAGCATTGGGGTCGACCTCTCCTTGCCCCAAGGCAAACACTCGACCTTGCACCCTATCTTTGGGTTTCCCATCTACACCTCTCTTCACACCACTACCTTGTCCCCCAAATCCGCAATTCGTCGCTTGCTTATTCTCGCCACCTAGGACAATTCTTCCGGAAATGGCCTCGTTGCCCCACACTCTAAACATTTTCCTTGCTTGCTCCAACACTTGTCCTCCGAATGCCCTAGCTTCTTGCAATAACCACACACTCGTCCCAAATCGACTCGGAGTCGCACGATTTGCCGGAGTCGCCACATTTCCTCCTCGATTTGCTCCGGAGTAAATGTCCTCGGCCGCACCCTATTCTCGTCCCGAACCTTGACCTTGGAATCTATTTCTCGTTTCCGCCTTCATTCTTACCACGATGCTCCTCTATGTCATTCTCAATCCGATATGCCATATTCACCGCGCTTGGAAGTTAGGCGAAGTTATGCGTCGATAAGCTGCTTTCGGAACTCAACCCTTAAACCTTTCACAAACCGGTAGACTCGCCTCTCTTCATCCGGCACCAAATGAGGACAATATCGGGCCAATTCTCGTGAACTTTGCTTTGAATACCGCGCTATCGTCGTCATGGTCCCTTGCTCCAGCTTCGTAAACTCGCCTTCCTTCTTGTCTCTAGTAACCATAGGCACGAAGTGATCCCGGAACTTGCGTGTGAAGTTCTCCCAAGTCTCGTGGTGTCAAATCCCGGTCCCAACCATCCTTCACTACTCGCCACCAAAGCTCGCCGGGTCCTTCCAACTTGAAAACGGCACATCTCACCTTCTCCGCATCCGAACTCTCCATAGCCGCGAAAATCTTATTCATAGCCTCAAGCCACCTCTCAGCCTTCACCGGATCCGGATCTCCGTTGAAGCTAGGAGGAGACATCTTCACGAACTTCTCCAAACCATGTTGCCCTTGCCTGCCTTGATTCTGATTCTGGTTCTGATTCTGAGTTGCCATATGCTGAAGAAACCCTCGGAACATATCCATCATCTCGGCATTCGGATTACCAACACCACCCAAACCCAAATTCTGATCACCATCATTTCCCGCCATAACAACAAACTCCTGCATTAAACACTCGACGTCAGTTATCACACACTCTCACTCAGCTAGACTCTACCCGAGAATTCTAACCGAGCTCGATATTAACCGTGAGGACCCCGACCCGGAACCTACACGTGTCCCGAGTTGGAGCGTCCTCAAACTAACCCAAATACACAAAAACTTTTAAAAACTTTGCTTTGACTTCCAAACATAAACATGAATAACATAACATTTCAAAAGAACTTCACTCAACTCCACATCGGAGGAGGAGGTAACTAACTTTGAAAACGGTCAAATGTTTAGTTACAAAAGATTAAGGTTATGACGTAGAGTTAAAGTTCATAATTACAAACTCCAAGAAAGGAATTACCAAAATACAATTTTATACGTCACCCTAAACATACCCCGACAACACCCTAAAGATTTCTCCAAACTCCTCTCCGCCCTTACTTGGCCGGTCCGCCTGTCTCGGGATCTAAAACAGTAAAGGGAGAGGGGTGAGAATAAATCTCAGCAAGCTATTATGGATGCAACAATATGCCAAATAGATGCAACACATAACACGTTGGAAAAAACTGTAAACACCTTACATTACCTTTGGTTTACCTTTTTCCCGTCTGAACAATAGTCGTACAACATTGGGTATAATAATACTCCAATCTTAAGTGAGCTGCTTAAGCAATACTCACATCTTATAAGACCCATTTTTCAGGGAACCAAATAAGATAGTAGCAACTCTGTAAGGCTTTTGGCTCAATACAGATGCTATAACCCCAACCTGTGGCCACAGGAGGGGACGGCCACATATATAACATAATCCGATCACATTAGGTCACACTTCCATAATTGATCGTATTATGTTATACCCCCAAATGTCAGCTGACTCACACATTATCAAGCACATAATAGATACTTGAATAAAATCCACAAAAAAGGGATAACAATATAGCAACATGGTAAAATATACTCATGTCCAACCAACGTCATAGTGCAACAGTTATACAACACACTATGCATATTATAAACAATGTATAAGAATTCAAGTAAGGCAAGGAAGTATCATTAATCCATCCTACACGTTCATTATACAATAATACTTAGCCTCTTTAAGGGTCTAAGTTGAATCTACCAAGTTGGGATCATAATTGTCTAGTTACCAAACTAGGTTAGCTAACGTTTTCCAAGCAACATTTAAAGTACTTCCACTATTCCATTTTGATCACTTAGAATGTCATTGTGAAGCCAAAGTATTCTACTTTAATCTAGGTTAAAGAGATTTCATTTTGGTTCGAGTTTGATTAGGTTTGAACATTTCTAAAGTTGATACCTTGAAACCAAAGCCAGGGCACGACTCGTCCCCAGTGGCACGACTCGTGCCCATGTGACCCCTCTCCGAACCTCCGGCGTCCCCTCACAGTCACGACTTCCCTTTATCCAAGGCACGACTCGTGACCCTCACATGGCACGACTTTCCGTCCCCCGAGGTCACGACTCGTGCCCTCGGCCCGTAAATGGCAAAACAAAGACAATCAACAACAATTTTCTCAAAATCCCAAAGTTCCAACCAAAGGTATCCTAAGTGATGAACCTAAAGGGCATTTCCAACTTTGGTAACCTCAATCTACTCATTTAGCTCCTTGGAATCATGTCTTAACCCTAGATCAATCCAACCTCCATAAACCATAATATTTCTATAAAACTAATAAGGTTCTCAATCATCACAATCAATAGAACAACCACAATAACATTTATATTCATGATCATTCAAGGAAAGAAAAGGGTCATAATAACTCACCTTTGCCAATACAAGAGGAAGTGATGATTTTCTAGGCTTGATCAATTCCCTTGGATGAACTACTCACAAAAGGACACTTGGATTTGAAGTTGGACAAGAATTTCACTTGGTATGAGTTTGAGAGATGAAGGCTTTCTCTAAGCTCTTTCCATGGAGGAAAATGAAAGAAAATGAGGAAGAAGATGAAGTTGATCTAGAGGAAGTATGGGGAGGTGAAGGGAGGTATGGTGGAGGAGTGGGGAGGTTTGACTATTGAGCCCAAAGGAGGAGGAAAATAGGAAATAAGGAAATGGCCCCCCCCCCTTCTCCCTACTCAAACCAAATGCTTTCACCAATTAATTTAATCATCACCCAATTTATTTATCTACTCAATTTATCCTCCTCCCAATAATTATTTATTTGCTATTTTTATATTTTTCTTAGAACATAAATTTATTTTATTATCCTCTATCCTATCATATGAAATCAATTATATAAAAATGGACATATAATATTAACAATAATAATAAAACACACAATGTGATATTAAAATTAGTGCCTAGGTTTAGGGTCGTTACAGCACGGCCGCTCCATCATTGGCTGCACGGCCGCTCCACCTTGATTTGGCTTTATGTGTTCATTTTGCTTGGTGCTCCTCCATGTCTTTTGTCTCAAAGTACCCAAGTATCCTTTTGAACATAAAAAGGCCCTAAAACCTGTCTAATAATGCATGAAACATACCAAAGGCGTAAAATCTAATAAATATGGAAAAGTAAGTAAAAAATACTTAAAAATGAAATGAGAAATGATGATTTATCCATGTAAAAGTATATAAAACTTAGGATAAATGACTATATAATAGTCACTTTGTCAAACTCCCCCACACTTAAGCTTTTGCTTGTCCCCAAGCAATTTTAGGATGAAAATACGGAGAGGGAGAAAAAGAAAAGAAAAGCAAGAATGATCCCTCAGAAAATAGAGTAAATAAAGTAGCAAGCCTTAAATGCCTTTTGGATAATGCCTTCATCTTTTTAGTCATATTTTATAGACCTTTAAAAATTATTTAGAAAGAAGCATTTTGGGGATATTTTAAAGAGATAATTTGTAAGACAATAACCTAATATAGCATATATAGAATTTGATCAAGTAAAACATGCTAGAAGGATAAATCTTAGATCCATTTCTTGGTAAAAGAAAAGCTTTCACTCTTTAGAGTGATTTTTGAGAGAAATGAATTTATTTCTTTAAAATGTACAATGGAAAGTATAAATATTTATGCACAAACTAGAAGTTCCCGAAGAATCGTATTGCATTCTTGAAACACAAGGGCGAAAAATGGATGATGATAGTGGAAAAATCTCATCAAAGTTTGAACAATTTTATATTATTTTTGCACGTGTAATATTTTTGCAAAAGACCTTAGTTATTTTTTATCCTTTCAAGTAGGAGACATTGTGGCTGCGAACCCCATGTTCCCAATACTTAGACCAAAAATGCTTTCGGATATTACTTCCGTTTGGCAAGGAAGCATCGTCGCAGCGAACGCCGTGCCCCGAGTTACTTAGGAAGCAATAGGTTTCTTTTTGCTTTTAAGGTTTGGTGACTGAGTCACTCTTTTAGCAATAAGATAAAAATGCCTAAACTTGATTCGATTAGTGGAAATGGAAAGATGGAATTTTGATGAAGAGGTGTGATTCAAGGGATGCAAAACAAAGGGTGCTTCCAATAAGGGAATAAACATTTAATAAAATTTAAAATGTACAATTTTAAAGAAATATTTTCAATATTTTTTTATAAGAATGACCAAGTGTAGATTGATAAAGATTCCTTCTAATCAAATGTTTTTTTCTTGAGAAAACCCTATATTTTGCTACACTAACTTATGAGGCTTTTAATTATTTCCTAAAAAATATCCCTATATTTTTTTTTCTTATAAATTTCTAAGTTTATAGAAAATATGAGGGGAAAGATAATGACATTATTCTAGGCATATGGCAAGCATAAGAAATAATGATATGAATCATCATAGGGATTATTATTTTTTTATTAATTTTTTTTATATATATACTATACATGCATAAAATGAAAATGCAACTAAGTTAAAAAGAAAAAAATTACACTAGAAAGCAAGTAAATTTTAGATTAAAAAGCAAGTAAATTTAAATTAAGAAGCAAATAAAATAAAGATAGATATACCCCCCCCCCACACTTGAAATGAACATTGTTCTCAATGTTTCAAGGATAAAGAGTGAAAAGATAAGCATGCGGTGGTAAACAAAATTATGATAAATAGTAATATAATCCATCGGTTTACTACTCCGATAATGCTTGTTTAAGGTCATAAGCTCGACCCCTTTCTTTCAGTAATAATGGGTGGTGAGTGGTATTGTAATGGTCTCTTATCCTTAACAACTCGCCATTCCTTGCCCTTTGGCGTGATTGAGCTCTTATTATTGGTACATATGCGACATCCCGGTTTGCTTTTCTTCTTAGGCCCCCTACCCTTTGATTTTTCAACCTTATTATGCTTTTTAGGGTGCACATTTTTTTCACCACTATGATCTAAGGGCTTTTTAATTAATATTTTTGTGTCCTTGGATTGTGATTTCTAACCCTTTTTGCTATCATTTTCAGGAGTGTTGACTTCATGGCACGGCTTCTTGAGATTTAAGTTTTTAAATTCGACCTTTTTATTTCCAATATTTAGAGAAAGAGTGCCATTCTTTACATCTATTACTGCACCAGCGGTGGCAAGAAAAGGTCTTCCTAGAATGATTGGAATTTGGTGATCTTCCTCCATCTCAAGGACTACAAAGTCGACCGGGATAATCAATTTCCCGATTTGACAAGGGACATCTTCCATAATACCCATCGGTTATTTAATGGAGCGATCCGCTAGTTGGAGAGAAATAGTGGTGGGTTCATTTCCCCCACACCTAGTTTCTTACCTACCGAAAGCGGAATGAGGCTCACACTTGCCCTAAGATCTAACAAAGCATTATCAACATTGTATTTACCTATTTTGCAAGGAATAGAGAAAGTGCCGGGATATTTTAATTTAGGAGGAAGTTCTCTTTGTTAAATGGCACTTACTTCTTCTGTTAAAGCGACAGTCTCATGCTCCTCAAGTTTTCTTTTATTTGCAAGAATATCCTTTAAGAACTTAGCATAAGAGGGCATTTGTTGAAGGGCATCGGTAAAAGGTATGTTGATATAAATAGATTTTAAGACTTCTAAAAATTTTGCAAATTGTTTATCAAATTTGGCTCTTACCAACCTTTGGGGGTATGATATTGGAGGGTTAAAATTTCTAGAAATCTTAGGGGACTCTGTCCCATTTTCAACATCTTCATTAGTCTCAACTATCGGTGGGATTGGACTAACTTTCTCCTTATTTGGTTTGATAATTTCCTTAGGAAGGAGATCTAAAATTTCTTTTCCACTCCTAGTTTCTACCGCACTAACATGCTCGTCGGGCCTTTGCGATTGACCGGGAAAACTCCATTGTGGTCTATGCGAGGTGCCGACTTGTTGAGCTTGTTGATTTTTAAGCATTCTATTGTGGGCGGCTAAATTATCAAATCTAGCATTCAACAACTTAATGGATTCCCTTAACTAATTATTGGTCTTTTCTTGTTCGTTTTTACTTTCAATAATAAAATCCATAATAAGATCCAATTTAGACTTAGGGGGAGGGGAAGCACTAGAATTGCCATTGAAATTCTTTTGTATGAATCCCGGTGGTTGTGTAGAAGGTTGCGGGTTTAAAATATTGTTATTCTTATAGGAAAAATTAGGGTGATTTCCCCATTCGGGATTGTATGTGTTTGAATACATACCACCATTTTCCCCATAAGAATTAACGAAATTTACTTGATCACTAGAAGTAGTGTTAATCAATTCACAACTTTCTGTACTATGTGAGTTTGACCCACATAGTTCACAAACAACATTAATGTTGGCCACGGGATTTACATTAAAGTTTTCAAACTTTTTAAGAAGCATATCAACTTTAGAAGACAAGGTAGTAATGACATCAATATTGTACTTACCTGGAATCCCCTGCGGTTGTTCCCTCTCATTGAACCATTGATAGTGATTTAGGGCTATGTTCTCTATCAAGTCGTATGCTTCAACCATTGAAGATTTTAATAATTAATTTTTGGTTAGTTATTAATTTTCGTGATTAAGGGGGAGATAAATTCAAAATTATGTGACTTTGTTTTTCTGAAGGTTGATGTTGCCACAATTTGGAGTGTGATACTTTGATTAAAAAATATTTTAAACATTGCCTGTAGGTTGATGTTGTCACTAATGATCACGTGGCATTTTTTGATTTTTTGTTAAGTATGACTAATTGGTTTTGAAAGATCATCACATTGGTATGTTGTCCCAAGTGTTGCAAACCAGTGTTGCCACTGGTGTTGCCACAAGTGTTGCCATTTGAATTTGGCAACACCAGAATAGTTACTAAATTTTTCACAAATAAAAATGTGTAAATTAATGTTTTAATATCAGTTGTTAGTCTGCTTTAGATGAGCTTGAATAGTTCAACAGAAAGTGCCCAGGCGTGATTCGCGAAGAAGAGAAGAAAATTAATATATAAACATGTGGTTTTTATATGATTAATTAATGACCAAGTAAAGGAGATATTATTTAGCTATTCAGGGGGAGATCAAGTCAGAGTACAAGGCATCTACATCTGAGAGGTACAAGTAAAAGAAGCCATGAAGACCTAGTCTTCTACAAATGAGGCGAGAAGGCTAAAAAGGCGGAAACAAACTCAAGCTTGTTATCTGATCATTTTGAGTAGGGTCCAAGTTTTGGAGGCCTATAAATAGTGCAGTAGATCTTTATTGAATATCATCGAATTCAGAATATGTAAATCTGCACAAGAAAAGAATTATGTTCTTCAAGTGTTGCCATTCAGTGTTGGCAACACTTTGTCCGACACTCGAGAGTTTCACTTATATTTTCATATTTTCGTGAGGTTTTGAGTGATTGTATTCAGAGAGATTTCTTTGTTTATTGTTCCTTGAGTTAATGATTGTTTATCATTAAGGGATCTTCTTTGACCTTGTATTGAATTCATATTATTAATAGAAAGGTCTTGCCCTCCTGGCACCCATCAAGTTATATATTTATATAACTTGATAAAAATTATATTCTTGTGTATTGTTTTTATTCTTCTACAGCAAATTAGATTTATTTTTATTTATTTGTGTTTTTCCAAATTGGTGTGTGTTGTTGTAAGTGTTTCCAACACTAAGGACAACACTTGTGAGTTTCGTCTCACTTTGTGAGTTTCGCCTCACTTTGCTAAGCCATAGACAATTTCATAACCGGTTGAGTTCTATAATCGGTTACAACCTTTAAATTCTTACTACCTTGTTTTGCCTTACTTACTGGAATAAATTTTGCATGATATTTAACTTGTTTTGAAACTCCCTTTTTTACTTAACCGACTTGAGTCTGTAAATCGATAATATCTTATCTGATGCATAACCGGTTAACAACGATTTGTTTAGCATTTGATAAATTACTTGGTCATTTTCAAAGGGGTTTTCAAAAGAAATTTTATCAGGCTATTCACCCCCTCTGTATTCCCTACCAATTGGGCCTAACAATTGGTATCAGAGCTGACAATTTTTGAAAAAAAAATTCCAATCTTTACAGCTTGAATTGCCGATTTAATTAGAGGGAAAACTCATCCAATCATGTAACATGGCAACGATACCCATGTTAAACGAAAATGAATTTCCAGTATGGAAAACAGAATTATGTGATACATGGATTCAATCGATGACAAATTGATGATTGTAGTTAGACATGGCCCAATCATTCCTATCAAAGTCAATACAATGCCAAGAGCTCCCAAAACTCCTCTCATGGATCATGCTGACAGATCATCTGAATAAGAGTTTGAATTATATGAAACCATTTTTCCCAAAACTCGTGAAGAATGGACAGAAGAGGACAAGATATGTGTAGACCTCGACAAAAAGGCTATGCACATTCTAACCTATGGTCAAGATGATAGGCTGTATAAGAAAAGACAAAACTATGAAACAACTTAGCATGTTTGGCAAAGTATATTGAGATACTTCGAAAGAGACCAAGTGGCAAATGACAACCGGCTTTACAAAAGTGTAGCTGGGTTTAAGTCCTTCAAGAAGAACCCAAGTGAGTCCCTTAGAGAAATGTACGATCGATTATGTGAGGAAAGTGATTCTTGTGCATCTCTATGTAAAATATATACAATGAAAGATCTTAACATGCGTTTCCTTGATTCCCTTGGAGGCCTATGGCATGTTAAGGTAGCTATTCTGAAAGAATGCAGATACTTAGATAAGACTCACATTCAGAATATTGTTTCTACTTTATTTTTGTATGAGGAAGACCTCAACAGACTTGGTGGAGTTCAAAAACAATTCAAAAATCTCTCTCTGCCAGCTCAAACTGAGATCTTCTCTATTCAACAACTTATCTGCCAATAACTCCTCTTCAACCTCTCAATCTCAACCGTCCCAAACCCATTACAATTATAACAAGCATTCAGAGGAAGATGAGTTTGCTGCCTTTTCCAAAAACTTTAAAAAGTTTAAAGACTTTAAAAAATTCCAGCAACGCAGCAACAAACCCTTCCACTCCAAACCTTCATCATTTCAAAGATCTGGAAACTTCCAAAGATCTGGTCAATCCTCAACTGATTGCAAAAATGCCCAAGGTGAGTTGGTTTGTTACAACTGTAGGAAGTCGGGGCACTTTGCTTCAAAATGCCCTCAACATAAGTATGAATTTCTAGGAAGAAACTGTTTGGAAAGAAACCTAGATCCAAGAGCTTAGTAGTTGAAGAAGGAATAGAAAAGGCTATGCCTGTATGGTTTGAGACTGACTTAGAAGATGAGAATGCTGACTTAGATGAAGAAGCTGATGTTAACTTTGTAGCCCTTGATGGAACAAAAACTGGACCCACTCCCTTACGGTCACCCAACTACCAAAATTACATTAACTAGTCAAGCACCAACATGACACTACCACACCCTTGATATCTCCTTTATCATATTATAATGAGCCTATACCTAGGACTGAGAATCCTTACAACTTCAAAATTCAGAGTATAGGTGGAGCTCTCTATGGCCAAAGCATAACCCCTCCACCTCTCAAGCTTTTGATGCAACCAAAACAACTGACCTATCAAACACAAGATCAACCGATGACACACAAATCCCAACCTGTGTTTGAACCTCGACCGATTCAATTCCAAAAGACCTTAGCCGACCTAAGCTCTCAACCGACATCCTCCTTACCTAACTTTGATCCCAACTTTGAACCATCACCCTCAATTTTTCAACCAACTATAGATCCCATGCCTAACATGTCTAAGTCTGATATGGCAGAGGTGATAAGTGAACTTTTCTGACTTTGAAAAATTAAATGATGTTCACAAAGTTATGGCTGCTGATTTCAAAAGAATCTCAATTGAAAATAACTCGCTTAAATCAGAAATAAAAGTTTTAAGAGAAAACAAGCTTGAGTCTGATCAGTTGAGAGAAGAAAATTAGGATCTCAAAAATAGACTCAATATATGTCTTAGTAAAATTGTTGATTTGGTTTCAAGAAACAATTATCTTACCAAGACTATTGATTCTTATTCCAAATCCAACGCTGTTGTTGAAACAATCCTACAAGACTAAATCTCTTACAATGACCAATCTGGTTTATGATTTAATTCTAACTGTAATGACAAGCCATTTATAAAATCTGTAACTGAGAACCTGATGGACAAGTTTGATGATTGTCCTTCTGATCTACTGAAAAAAAGTACTACTCGTACTTTTGATGTTGTTCCTCTTAACAATCCAAAAGTGAAGGAACAAATCAAGGTTAAGAAGGTTGACAAAAACAAATCTAAATGGACTAAGTTAGCCGATCCTAAGCTAGGACCTTATATCCCACTTAGTGATTATGACAGCGAAGCTGGTATTCACATTCATGGTAAAGTTGCTGGATTGGAAACCTCAACCGGTAAAACATCTGCAACCGGTCAAGGGACATCAACTGGTCAAGAAACTGCCTCCGATAAAGCTGCCCTCACCGGTAAGGCTACTCCAACTGGTAAAGGTATATTCAAGCATATGCAACCTACCAACAAAGGAAGCACCAACACCATTGTGCCCAAAGTTTTTGTTCATGCTCAAACATCAAAATCTTCTGAAGCATTGATCAAATTGGATGACAAATCACCTACCTCCTCACAGCCTGATTTAATTAAATGTATAAGTTGTGTATATTTCGGTCACAAGGATTATGAATGTCTCTTGAAGCACCAGATCCATTGAGCCTTAAAGCTCAAGTGGTGGCCAGGTATGGCTGCCAAAAAGGAACTAACTATTTGGACCCAAAATAATAAGGGGGATCATAAGCTTAATGTTTCATTTCATTTATGCTTAATGGCCTCAACCAATGGAAGTAAGGAAATTTAGATTTCAGACATTGGATGTTCAAGGCATATGACTGGCCATGCAGATCTCCTTACTAATATTGAAGAAGCATCAGGTCCTCCACTTGTCTTTGATGACAACGCTAAGGGTAAAATTGTAGGTCATTGATCCATAATAAGAGGCACAGTTACTGTGCAAAAGGTATTTTTTGTGGATGGTCTAAAACATAACCTTCTCTCTATAACACAATTTTGTGATAAAGGTATGCATTGTGTATTTACTAATTCCAACTTTTATGTGAAAAACATTGCTATCGGAAAAACCCTTCTCATTGGACAAAGAAAAGGTATAACATATATGCAATTGATTTAAATGTTATTTCTAGTGTTACTAATGTTTGTTTTATAGCTAAGAACATCAATGAGAACTTATGCCTATGACACAAGAGACTCAGTCACTTGAACTTCAAATACCTATCCAAGCTAGCCAATGCAAATTTGGTAATCGGCTTACCTCAAGTGTCTATTGATCATAGAAGGAAATACAGAGCATGCCAGTTAGGAAAGCAACATAAAACATCATTCCAAAGCAATCCCTACATGTCCACATCCAAGTGCCTCCAACTGTTACATATGGATCTGTTTGGCCCCACAACAACTGCCAATTTAGGGGGAAGCAGATCGACCTTGGTTGTTGTAGATGATTATTCAACATATACTTGGGTGGAAAATTTTAGCTCCAAAGATGAGACATATAGAGTTGACACCAATCTTTTTCGTCTACTTCAAACCCAAAAGGAAAGTGACATCATCAGTATGAGATCCGAAAATGGAATGAAATTCAAGAATAATGGCATTGCTCAGTACTGTGATGATCACGTAATTGATCACAACTTCTTAGCTGATGGAACACCACAACAAAATGGTGTTGTTGTAAGAAAGAACAAAACTTTGATCGAAGCTTGCAAAACAATGATTTCTGAAGCAAGGCTACCCAAGTATTTTTGGGTTGAACCTATCAATACAGCATGCTTTACTCAGAATCGATCATTGGTCAACAAGTTTTACAACAAGAATCCTTATGAGCTTTGGCGTGGCAGAATACCCAACAATGGTTTCTTCAAAATATTCGGCTGCAAGTATTATGTTATTCACAACGGTAAATAATATCGAGGTAAATTTGATGAGAAAGTCGATGAAGCTATCTTTGTTGGTTATGCCAAACATAGTAAGGCCTTTAGAATTTTAAATAAAAGGTTATTGAAAATTGTTGAATCTGTTCATGTTACATTTGATAAATTTGATTTGCTAGAGTCTGACAAGGCTCCAAATAGTACTAATGATTCTGGTATTTTTGCGACAGGTGAATCCAACAACTCTAACTCTAATCGAAACACCAGCAGTAATACAAATCAACCTGCAGCTCAGATTTCAGGCATCCCAAGTGGTGTAACCGATATAGCCCTATTTGATGACTCCTTTTTCCCTCAATCGGTTAGAAAAGAATCCAACTCCACAAATCCAATAACTGATTATATACCAACTAGTCCTTCCGTCGATTGTGATATACCCCGATCCAATTTGGGCCAACAATTTGGAGTTTCAAATACTTTTTGGAATTGGGTCAATCTTAGCGAACTTAAAAACAAACGGAGTCCACTCCATTTTAGTTTAGGGCCAAAACTTTGAAAAATGCCCGAAAATAGAGAAATGAGTTCAGAGGTCACGTTACACTCCGGGAAGAACGTTTGGCCTTCACCCGGAATGCCTCGTAAGATGAGTCTTCCAAACTTGAAAACAATGTGTGTGTGTGTGTTTTTAAAAGAGGTTTGACTTAAAGGACTTTCTGAAAAATAAAATAAGTTTGCTGGACTGGACTGAAAAATGGTGTAAAATAGTGCTGAAAATTGAAAAAACAGTAGAAACTAAAAATGTATGCAGATGACAATTTCATCCGCGTGGATGAAATTGAAGTGCAATATCATCTACGCGAATCACTCTGCAATTTAACTTTTATACAGTTTTTCAGTCTGTCTCTGTAATTTCCAGAAAGTTAACTGGATTTACAGAGTTTAAACTGATACTTGTAAGTACCCAAATCTGGCTCATGCCTTCCGGTTAAGTTCCCCAGCAATTCCGGCAAGTTTCCCGGCAATTCCGGCAAGTTTCCCGGCAATTCCCCAGACTTTCCTAGAGTTCCGGAGCAATTCCGGAAATGTTCCAAACCTCCTAAGGGGTGAAGGGACTGCTTGGAGATTAAGAAACACGTTTTTCTTAATTCAAGAAAAACCTTCTAGAAAACTGCCACCTTGCATGTTTCTAGAAGGAACTGGATGTGGCTACTTATGTCGTGCGACATAATAGGCCATGAAGACTTCTAGAAGCTTGCCACCTTGCATGTTTCTAGAAGGAACTGGAAGGGGCTTGTTATGTCGTGCGACATAACATGCCAAGAAAACTTCTAGAAGCTTGCCACCTTGCATGTTTCTAGAAGGAAAACGGTTATGGCTTGTTATGTCGTGCGACATAATAAGCCCATGCATGCAGCCTATAAATAGAGGCCTTCACCTCTCATTTTGGGCACCTCTCCTTCACTCCTCAGTCCCCCTCTATAGAGAATACGCCCAGAAGCATCCTCTCTCCTCACATACTCCCTAAAACACAAACTAATCCTCCAAATCACCCACCATTCAACCAATACACACACACACTTCCCACACACATCAAGAACCAAAGGTTCTCCTAGAACCAAGGCTTGATTTCAGTCCCCAGAAGTTGCTATTTTGAAGGCTCCTATATCTAACGTGATATAGGAAGTCATGGTCTTCAAGGGTAACGATTTTCTGCCCTTTTCCTTTCTCTATCTTCATTATACATAAGATCTATATGCTAAATGTGTTAATAATGATATATCCTGATTAAAGTTGTGTGCTTTAGTATCATATTGCCCAGAGCCACATCTGATTTCATCACATTTCATGTAAAAGCCTCGGCTTGACTTGATTTTGCATGAACACTCGAGATGAGTGTGGATCCCGCATATCCACACCCTCTTGAAGTGTTCACCATTGACAAACTTGCTCTCTGAGATCTGTTTGTGAAGTAACTTGGCCATATTGGTGCCTTGATACCTCTGCAAATCCCCGTTGATGAAGTCTCTGCAAGTGGCTAAGTATGTCACGCGACATAGGTAGCCTATGTCATGCGACAAACATAGCCAGTTTGCAGAAACTTCATATTTTCAAGCTGCAATCTGATTTTTCCTTTTCCAATACATCAATCTGCATTTAAACTAGAACATTTGTATACAGAGCAGCATCATTTGCATCAAAAAAACATCTTTGTCATATAAAATGACATCTTTGCATTAAAGGTGCATCTTTTGCACCTAAAACCCATTTTCATACATAAAAAGCATCCTTTGCATAAAAATTGCATCCATTGCATTCAAAATCTCTTTTCACATTAAAAATGCATCCTTTGCACCCAAAAATCATTTTCATACATAGAAATGCATCCTTTGTTTTCAAAATAACATCTTTATGCATCATTTGCACCTAAAATGCTATTTTTCCCATAAAAATGCCTCCTTTGCACAAAATCATTTCTTTAAACCATAAAGATCACTTCTTTAAACCAAAAAGCATCATTTGCAACCCTAAAATGTCATCTTTTCACTAAAAATGTCATTTTTATCATGCATTTCCCCCATGTCCCCATTAGCAACCTTGGAATGGACCAGTATAAAAGATCCTATCTTTACATCGTTCCTTCCATTAAAGGTTTCATAATCTCTTTAGAAAGGGATAACCTTGAACCCTATATCTCCGATTACCACTTAAGATGAGTATGAAGCATCTATATGAGCTCGATCGTCTTAAAGTGTAGGATTGATGGGCTAAGGACATTCCTTCCTAAAGAACCACATTTTTGGACTATAAAAGAGAGTCCTTCTCTCGATCACGTAAGTCCCGAGGTTAACAATACGATGATCACAAGTCCAAAATGAGGACGGGATCATAATCCCGAATACATAAAATCCAAGGAATCCCGAGCGACAACCAATAAATGGTTTGTACGTCCGGAAGACAACTTGGGACATTCCCCCCCCCCCCGCTCTTTTCAAACACATGCACACAAGAAAGCACACAAGCAAGCACGATAAATGGGATCTTGGGAGACTTGCTATGGCAAGGAACCTTGGGTGAACGACGATCCGTTCTTCCCAAGGGGTAACTTAACCTCTGAACCCATAAAAATCCTTTTTTCAATGTTTTGAGGAAATCAAAATGGCGTGGCGACTCCGTTTTTAAAATTAAACCGGATGTCTTCAAACTCGCGTGAATCCAACACAAAAATTTGGGGCACACATTCACAGTTTGGCGACTCCGCTGGGGAAAATCCCAAAGGAGAAAAGCTTTCATTTTCAAAATAAACGATACCTGGTATATAGGTGGAAACCACTTAACCTTCCTGTATCGCTCCCTAACCCGGGGCTTGGGATAAACGGTGGTTTAACAATCTCACGTACCGATATCACTTTTCGAAAAAAAAATAAAAGAAAGCTTTTCCCTTTGAGCGGGTTAGACTCCCATCGCGGATTCCGTTTATTTTGCTTGCTTTCTTTGCCTTGCATTACATCATTTGCATCTTGGGATTTGTGCATACTTTGAATGGGAAACAACCCGAAAAATAGCAAAGGAGTGGAACCTGGAAAATTGATCCATGCAGTCGTACGGCTCAATCCTCCTTGGATTCTGACCGGACGACCTCAGTGGCAATTCCACCAGGAAAAATTATGGTTAATCTGGCAGTCCTGGCAGCTTGGGGCTATTCAGTTCCAAGACTGACTGGGGCTCCCAGAAAATTTACGTGCTTATCTGTTGCATTCTCCCCCGTCCCAAAAATCATTCCTTTAAAACACATTTATGAAAATCTCTATTTTAACTCAAAAAGGAACATTTTTAGGAGACCGCACACTACGCGCACCCTATATATCATGTACACTTTGCACGCACATCCCTTTAAACCCGGGGTGGTTGTTCAGCTGCAGTCATGGACAGCCTTACGATGCTCCCGGGCGTGCACGGAATCACCCCAAACTCCCCATGGCAGCCAGTGTCGACCAATGCACAGTCTGTGTCACACGTTTCAAAAAACCGTGACTTTTGGTTGGTTTTTGGTCTAGTCCGTGTCATATAGCCCAGTTCCATATCCCCGTAAAGGTCAAGCCTTAGTTCATAATGGAAGTCAAGATCTCTCGCTCAAGCGGAACTCTGCCGAAATTCCGACAAGGAAAAAATCGGTAGAATCTTGACTCCGACATTGACTTTGACCTTGACCCGCACGGAATGCGTAAGAGTCGAGACCGAGTCCTTGCCAAAAAATCCAAAGATCTGTCGCTCAAGCGTAGCTCTGCCAAAATTCCGACAAGGAAAAAATTGGCAAGATCTTGACCTGGCATTGGCTTCGATTTTGACTCACGCACGGCGTATGCAACGAAGTTCAATGTGACAATGTGTCATCCGGCTTTTACCGCCCGACCTATGCCTATTATCTTCTCGGACATTACCGAAAAGTCAAAGCGTCAATCGCGCAAGCGAAATTCTGCCGAAATTCTATCAAGGCTGAAAGACAAGACTTTCCCGGTATTGCCTTGACCATAATTCGCATCGTTCGTGCGTTAAAAGTTCCTATGACCCGCTAGACCCGTTAGGAGCATTCTTCTCTCTCGGTCGGTGGGATCCGTGTGCCCTATAGGACCCTCGCCCGGGGCTGTCCACCCTGGGAGGTCAAAATACAGGTGGAATACGAGGGGCTTATAGACGTAGTGACGGAACCCACTGATCCAGGATCTAGAATAGTTGCGAAAAAGAAGGGCAAACCCCCTTTTCCAACCAAATAGGAATAAATAAAAGACATTGTTTTAAGTAAACTTGAACAATTAATGTAACCATAATTGCATTTTCCTATCTCTGATATCCCTAATCGAGACCTCCTCGGTCCGATTTCCGATTTTTCTATCTCGACCTTTCATGGTCAAATCCCTAATCGAGACCTCCTCGGTCCGATTTCCGATTTTCCTGTCTCGACCTTTCATGGTCAAATCCCTAATCGAGACCTCCTCGGTCCGACTTCCGATTTTCCTGTCTCGACCTTTCATGGTCAAATCCCTAATCGAGACCTCCTCGGTCCGATTTCCGATTTCCCATCTCGACCTTTCATGGTCAAATCCCTAATCGAGACCTCCTCGGTCCGATTTCCGATTTTCCTATCTCTGATATCCCTAATCGAGACCTCCTCGGTCCGATCTCCGATTTTCCATCTCGAACTTTCGCGGTCAAATCCCTAGTCGAGACCTCCTCGGTCCGATCCCCAACTTCCAATCTTGACCTTCCAAGGACTCATCTTTTCCGATCAATTAGGATTAGGAGAAAATGTGTTTTGAGTAAAACTTAAGCGATAAGTGCATGTTACTTGAGCCTTCAGCCCAAACACTTACCTTCAAGTCTAAACCTTACCTATCCCCGAGTATAAACCTTGTCTATCCCTTTCCCGCAGCGAGAAAGAAGTGGGCGAGAATACCGGGTCAGCGGCTTTTCAGTGAAGAAAACCTTAGGTTCGCAGGTTCGGCGTAATCGTCGGTTTGTCACCGTAGAGTCAGAATGGCAGATTTGACAGAAAACAGTGAGGGTGCAGGAAATCAGATGGTTAGGAAGGAAGAGTTAGTCCTAGCTTTGGAAAATGCCCATAAGGTTCATAAGGAGCAGCAAGCCATGCTTATCGACGCACTCCGTCGTCATGGAGTTCAGGTAACAGTTGAGACAAACGGTTCTCTGGTAGTGGTCGAAGATGAGACTTCGGAGATTGTGGTTTCAGTCCCTTCATCCTATAACCAAGACCTTCCATCCTACAACCAATACCTTCCCCCATCCACATGCAATCCCTTGCCAAGGACCACTCCTCCTCAGTCCTTTCCAACATCCTACCATCGTGGCTCCATCGCCCTCGCCTCCTCATAACGGATTGAGCTTCACCCCGCCCGTCTCGGCCAGCAATACCGCCAGTCTATACTCCAGTTTCACATAATCAGCTTTGAGCTATGTGGCTATGTTCTCAAGCCACTATACCCACTCCGAATGCAATCACGAGTTGCCAAAGGATGATTCAAGTTTTCACTGTCACCTACCGGACTTAATGAATTCAACCCGCCGGGCCACCGCTCTGCTACTATGGTTCCCTCTGCCGACACAAGTCCTGTTACGAGTTCCAGTAACTCGAGAGTCCCCGTTGACCCCCATGTGGCAATATTGATGGAACAAGTGAAACAAATGCAGGAGAAGCTTGACCTCATGATGAGTATCAATACTCCCTTGACCCAAGATGTCGAACTGTGCAAGGAAATGACTCCACCAAGCATAACCCAATGCCACCAAAGACCAAACAAAGAACCGCACTACCAAAGCACCGCTCCTCACAAAGGAAAGAGTGTCGTAGCCTCCTTCACCAAACCCAACAATGGAACCAATTGGACAATGGAGATCCAAGTCTTGAGAATAACAATGTCTCCCAAAACTCGCTCCCTTCATTTTGACAATGCGGAGATGCCTTTAAGCAAGATGCCGGGAAGAGCTAATGAAGGAAAAGCCGATAAAGCCACCGGAGAATTGGAAGCCCAAGAACCCCAACGTTCGCTGGATGAGTCTAAGCATTGTCTTTTCCATCAATACCCCGGGCACGACACTGATGATTGCTGCTATTTGAGGCATGAGATCCAGAAGTTGATAGAAGACGGGAAGCTCGAGAACCTTCATGGGCCAAAAACAGAAAGTTATGGTAAGAGGTCAATTCAGGGGGTGCAAGGTCAGAAACGTCAGCATGATTTTGGGATGCCCATGAGCAAATTTTTTGGCAATTTGGTGAAACGAGGCCTTCTCACACCTCTCGAGAATTATAAGCCAAGAAACCCAGGAAGAGTTGATGTAACCAAGTTACGTGAGTACCACAAGCATTATGGTCACGTGACGGACAAGTGTTTGGATCTCGAAGAAAGAAATTCAATGGCCGATCTACGAAGGAAAGCTCAAGCTCCCTGGCAGTCCAACCAGCGAAGAGTAGCTAGTCTAGGGATTACCTATCCTTGAGTAAGAAAAAAAAATATAGTCTCTCAGTCAACCTTCGTAGGTTCTAGTACTTTTCTCTTTCAATCAAGTCCTCCACGGACATTGTAATTAATCTTTAATTTTCTATAAAAGAGTCTTCTTCTTTTCTTGCTAGACTTAAGACATTATTTGCACACTTACATTACATTTAATGAAATGGTTTTATTTTATATGATCATTTGCATTGCTCAACAAATAATCTCTCGAAATAATTTAACGTTCTGATTAATCAGTGTGAGAAAGTCAACTAATGCCTTCCCCATACACCTTCCTTACCCCACAAAAGGCCTCCATCAAGCCATACACTTTCCTTACTTCACAAAAGCCTTCATCAAGCCATACACTTTCCCAATCATGCCCCCACCCTCATCTTGACCAAGTCAACGACGGCGGCAACATCAAGGGACAACAAGAGGCCACTCAGCTTCGAAAGATTGACCCCATGTCGACAACAACCTAGGAGCCTGCCTTCGACCTCAAGGATGTCAAGAAAAATTCAAGCAGGGGCTTGCCTTGGCCCTCAGGTGCTTCATAAAAAAAAAAGAAGAAAAAAATCTTAGTGCAAAAAGAGTAATGCCCAGCTAGGCTGAAAATCTCAAAAAAAGGGCAGTCTAGGCAAAAAACAGGGTTGCACATAAAAAGAAAGAAGAAAAAAATCTTAATGCAAAAAGAGTAATGCCCAGCTAGGCTGAAAATCCCAAAAAGGGGGTAGTCTAGGCAAAAAACAGGGTTGCACATATATATAAAAAAAAATGAGGCCAAGGACCCAGCACCGCCAATCAAAAGCTTGACGGACAGGCAAAAAAAATCAAAGCTCAGAGAATGAAAGTTGTCGATAACAATGGGGCGGTCGAAGCAAAGCCAGAAGCATTTCATAAGCCTGTAGGCACGTGCAAATCCTTTCTCCCCCAATGAAAGAGGAAGCAATCAGAAGCAGTCGTCCAAGAATGACTTGGTCAAGGAATCATCCCGAGGCCCACACCTCATCATCCAATCTTCTCATCCGAGCCTTTTCACTAAAGGAACCACAAATCCCAGTCCGGCCGAGGCCGAACTATGGCGACCTGAGCTCCTCACAATGAGGGGAACGTAGGCAACCAGCAATGGTTCGGTCATAAACACATCCAAATTCCCGAAAACCCGGTCTCATCAAATGACCTCTCCCATAGACACAGTCAGATCCCAGAAAACCCGGTCTCATCAATGACCTCCCTATACACAAACCTTTCTTTCACACCAGCCAACCTTGATCCGCGACATTGGTTGACTGTCTCCTCATGATTAATCAAAATGTTTGTTCATATCGAGATTAATGGTTGAATAACCCGAACATCAATAAAGGGTTTTAAGCAATCTTGTGATTATTGTAAATAAAACAAGTTTTCAGATGTCTTGACAAGTCTTCCTTTTCTACATCTTAGGAAAGATAGTGCTAAACACTGATTTTCTGTCAGCAGGGGCTTCCATACACTTTTACCAACCTTTCTATGCTTATACTCTCTCAAAAGAGTCAAACCCAAAGCGAGTTTTTATGCCTACATCGAATAAGGCCATCATCGGGATCTATTCCCACCTTTCGCAAAATATGCCCCTGCATGTCTAAATTTCTAAGAATCTTTTCTTTCACATCTTCTTAAGGTTGACTGATTGACTAAAGAAAATAAAAAAAAAAGAGAAGGATAGGTTTTCCCTCTTCGGCTATAATTCACATTAGGGCTGCCTTGAGACTCTTCAAGGCTGGGACTTTGTCAAAGCATTCCTTTAAACTGGGGCTTTTTTAGCCATTTTTGGGGTTCGCATCGGGTTCTTCACTAGGTCCCTAGACGGATTCAGTTTTGTTCAGATCAACCTCAGGATCACTTCCGCAGTACCAACCATATTGGGATTTTTGCTAGGTCATCAGATTGGGGCTTCACCAAGTCACTTGTTTATAACCTAAAACTTTGCCTACTCAGTTCATCCAACCGGGGCTTTGCTAAATGAAAGGATCTTTCCTTGCTTTAGTAAGACATGGGGCTTTGCAGAAATTATTCCTCAGACCGGGGCTCCGATAAGTCACATCCATCCCTAGAAGAGAGGTTTGGTCACTTCGACATCTGGATTAGTCTTTGGTGGTAAAAGCCTGTCAGCATCAGCTTCAAATGCCAGAGTGTAAGAAAGGAACATTAATCGAGACCCGAGGTTTAAACCCAATCTCAACCCAAGAAGGAATTCTAGTCGCCGTTGACAACATCTCAGCAACAACAGCAGTTCAGTCCGCACCCAAGTGATATGACCCCACCTGCTTGAAACCCGTCTTAAACAATTTCCAAACACATTCCATATGTACATCCAGACCTAGTCCCTACCATGTTTCCAAGAAAAAAAATCACCCCTAGGCTTAAGTAACGTGCCAATTTCTAATGATAACATTTTCTCCCAAAAGCGCCTCCGTTACTTCCGTTATAACGAGATAACGCCAGGTGACAGTTTCCTAATTGTCAAAAATCCAACTTTAGCTACCTCTATCACAGATTGAGAAGTATGCTCAAGTTTTCCAGCTATAGCTGCCTCTATCTACTCGATAGTGATGTAAGCTTTAGCTTCCTCAGGTGACAACCTCCATTAATTGTCAAAATCTCAAGGATCCTAGACATCGTTCCTAACTGTCTAGATGAGGCTTGAACTACGATCAAGGCTTGATTCCTCCGGGATACGTAGGTAGCCTTTTATAAAGGTTCAGCCATCCGACCACATTGGCCACCTTTTTCTTTCCCCATTCCTCAATGGTGCGTAAGCTTTTTGCAAAGGTATAGCCGTTCGACCGCTATGGTCACCCCTCTTCCTTCGTCTTTCCTCCGTGGTAAGATAGCTTTTCATACATGTCTAAATATCTGACCATATTGGTCACCCCTTTTATTTGGCACATTCCTAGTAAGATTGGCCGTTTGACCTCCTAGGTCATCTCGTTTCCATCCTTATAGGAAGGGACCAATATATCTTTGCCGTTGCCCCAAAGAGACCAGGTAGGTGACCTCTTTGGTCACCCAATTCCAACCTGTGTCGGCAATTCCATTCCAATTCCAAAGGCAGTGAAAAGCACAGTTCAGGCTACTTATGTCACGCGACAAAACTAGCCACTTGGCTTACTAAGTCGCGCGACATAACAAGCCAACATCAGACATCGCCAGCTGCCATCGCACTCCCTGTGGCACTCCCTGACTTGTCAAAAGCTGCAAACATCAGTCATTCACTTCTCAAATGCATATGGGAGGGTTTATTTACCCCATGTACACCCATGCATTCATATTCAAGCCAAAAATCCATTCAAACCATTCAGTTCAAGCCATCTACCGTACCATCATTTCATAAGTGTGTGCAACAAAAGGGATAACAATGTACATACAAAATAGGCCAAGTCCAAAAGATGTGCATAGCAAAAAATAACATGATTTAGGGTATATGTTTTCCCTAAAAGGGTACAATAAAAAAAGTCATGATAATCTAAGGGGGAAGGGGGCTACTCTGAGTCATCTCCATCATCCTCTCCATCATCTTCTTCATCATCCTCTCCATCCTCTTCATCCTCGCCGTCATCCTCAGCCTCCTCAGGCTCATCATCAGGATCATCCGAAGGTGCCTCGTAGGCTATGGTCCCCGTGCGGTAATAGTCATCAAGCTCAGTGATGACAGTAGAATCAAGCTCATAATCTGTGGCTGTCTCAGCCCCACCATCCTCATCATCATCATCCTCAATCTCAACTGGTCTGTGAAGAGGCACATTTGGATTCTTTGTTCGAGGCGTCGGTCCACTAATGCCTCCGGTGGTGCCCGCGTCATCGAAGTGGCCCTTCTTCTTTCTCGGCTGGCCAGGTGGAGAGATATCGATCGAACCCTGTGACCGGCACTGGTTCTTCCAAAAGCTCATACCTTTCTGGAGCTTACCAATCATGCTCACAGCGCCGGTGTAAGCCCTGGTCAAATGCCTGTAAGCCTGGGCCGATACCTGTTACAAGCAGACATAATAAGTGTCCAAATGCAGTTATTGATAACAGAAAGAGATGCAAGCAATCCAAAAGACGTAAGGAGCAGTACTTACAGATCTAGAACCTCGCGGGAGCAACAGATGAGGATGAGTCTGTGACATATCAATAGGATCTCGCCGCATACGACCACCACCCTGATAATCAATGAAAGTCGGGGGCAAAGGAGGTCTAGCCACATGGCCAGTAGAAGGTCCCGCACTATGAGCACCATAACCAACCCTGGTCTGTGGGGACTGAAGATGCCTAGCCACGTACATTGTGTAATCCCCATCCCGTGTGAAGAGATGTGTCGCCATGCCTACGATCAAAGCATCTAGATTCGCCAACTGGCGAGGCAGCCACATCCTAGCTGGAGGATCATCAGGGATCTGAGCATGCCTATTGGGCCCATGCTGTCTGTACACTCTCTCTCCTAAATATAGGGCATCTTCGGACAAACCCACCAGCAGCTTGCGACACTCTATCAAGTGCGCAGCATGATCCAAATCCAGATCGCCATAACGGCCAGTCCAAGGGAATAAACTCATCCTCTGTGGAGTCCCTCTCAAGCACAACAGTATGTCATGATACGAAGCAGTAATCCTACACCTTGAACCCTCCGGTGTCCTAGTCTGTCTCCTGGCATTCTTCGTCCACCGTCTAAGAGCAGGAAAAGTGGTGACAGGAAACTCATCCCGGATCTGCCACGCATAACAGCCAAAATACTTGAAGGCCCAAGCCTGAAAAGGAGAAGAAGAAATCAAAAGAGGAAAAATGACAGAGTGAAATGTGTAAAAGAAAAGAAGTCAAGGCGAGAGAATACCTCAAAAGCCAGGTGACAGCAGGTGAAATACTTCGCCTTCCCTCTACTGACGTCATCTAGAGCCAAGTACATCTCGGCTAAACCGGCCTCACCCCAGGACAGATTCCCCACAACATCTCAGGCTCTCAGAAGCTCCAGCAGTGAGATAGGGGCAGTAAATGCGCTGTTGATAAACAGCATGTCAGAAAAGCCTACCCATACAAAGGCTCTCGCCAATCTCTCGGCTCTCAGCCGGCTCTCAACAGGATCATCAACCACAATGTAGTCCCTACTCTACTCTCCAATCAAGCCATGTAGCTCACCCAACTCATATCCATTCACCTTCTTGATCTGGGGAACGAAACCAAGTAAACTCATAAAATCAGCATCAGCAATAGGCTGGAGCTCAACTCCCTGTGCAGGCTCCTCTATGTAGAGTGGCTCATCCGTAAAGGGAAATCCCGTGATGACCGCAAAATCCAACGGTGTGACTGTCGTCTCACCCCAAGAGAAGTGGAATGAGTGAGTGGTCTCCCACCAAAACTCTCTAAACGCCCTCACCAAGTCCACACTCCTCTGAGTGTCTCCAATGGCCTTCGCCATCTCAAAGAATCGCCCTAGCCCAACGGTGTAAATCATGCCCTTAGGCGAGTGTATCTGCTCCTGGCTACCCGGCAAGCTCTCCCATAGCCTGCCAATCACCTCGGGGGAACCTCTGGTGCGCAATCCCTGCAAGAAAAACATGGCACAAGTATGAATATTTCGTGCTATTTCTTGAAATCATCTCAAATGAAAATGGGTCAAAACCTATCAATAAAAAGCATGCATTTTAGCATCACACTTCCTAGTTCAATCCATGATTTCATAGCACAGTCTGGAAAATTCAGTTCAAACCAATTTTACCTAAATCAAATTTTTTTTCAAAAAAAAAAAAAAAAAAAAACCTAGGTCACTTACCACATCTTTCTTCCCGACATCTGAGGTATGTTCATCAAGTTGTGGATAGAAATCTCCTCTTTGAGCTTCCGGAAGAAATGGCCTTTGGTTCCTTTGCACCCCCTTCCGTCGAGTAGCTAACTCGGCGTGTTGAGGAGCCCTTTTGGTCGGATAGAACCTAGGAGGCATTTTCCAATTGAATCAAACTTAAAGTTGTTTGATTTTTCTCAATTTCTCTCAATTTCTCTCCGATGGTTTGCTCTCTCCTGCTCCTCGTGGTCGCCTCCCTCTCAATTTCAATTTCAATTGAGTTTCAAATGGCGACTGTGCGAATTTTTAATAAACTGTCCACATGGCCTATTATGTCGTGCGACATAATAAGCCCCTGTGGCTTGTTCTTACAATTTTGCCCCTGAAGGCTCCATTTTACAATTTTGTCCCCCATAGGCCTGTTTTGCCCTTTGTGCCCTGGCATTTCCAATCATTCCCGATCCAGTTTTCCCTCCAGTGCCCCCGTGGCCTATTTTAATAATTTACCCTTGTGGCTCATTTTATTTGCCCTTAACATTTTCAATTTTCAAATAATAAAATTATCGGGTACGTCCCACTTTTCTTTACAAAATTATCAGGGTACGTCCCACTTTTCTTTACAAAATTATCAGGGTACGTCCCACTTTCTTTAATTATTAGGGTACGTCCCACTTTTCTTTACAAAAAAAAAAATTATTATGGGTACGTCCCACTTTCTTTAATTATCGGATACGTCCCACTCTCTTTAACAAAAAATTATCGAGTCCTTCCTACTTCTTTATAAAATCCATCTCGCGATCTCCGTTATTCCAAGATGAAGGAATAACATTTCTCTCTCTCTTTCGATCTCCGTTATTCCAAGATGAAGGAATAACATTTCGACCTCTCTCGCGATCTCCGTTATTCCAAGATGAAGGAATAACATTTCGCTCTCTCTTTCGATCTCCGTTATTCCAAGATGAAGGAATAACATTTCGACCTCTCTCGCGATCTCCATTATTCCAAGATGAAGGAATAACATTTTGCTCTCTCTTTCGATCTCCGTTATTCCAAGATGAAGGAATAACATTTCGACCTCTCTCGCGATCTCCGTTATTCCAAGATGAAGGAATAACATTTCGCTCTCTCTTTCGATCTCCGTTATCCCAAGATGAAGGAATAACATTTCGACCTCTCTCGCGATCTCCGTTATTCCAGATTGAAGGAATAACATTTCGCTCTCTTTCGATCTCCGTTATTCCAAGTTGAAGGAATAACATTTCGATATCTCTTTCGATCTCCGTTATTCCAAGATGAAGGAATAACATTTCGACCTCTCTCGCGATCTCCGTTATTCCAGATTGAAGGAATAACATTTCGCTCTCTTTCGATCTCCGTTATTCCAAGTTGAAGGAATAACATTTCGATATCTCTTTCGATCTCCGTTATTCCAAGATGAAGGAATAACATTTCGACCTATCTCGCGATCTCTGTTATTCCAAGATGAAGGAATAACATTTCGCTCTCTCTTTCGATCTCCGTTATTCCAAGATGAAAGAATAACATTTCGACTCAGTAAATGCTCGAACTACGGCCTGGCTTGATTCCTCCGGGATACGTAGGTAGCCTACTTTAGGTCCAGCCAATTCGTCACATATGACGCCCCCTTTCCCCAGTGGATTCCGAACTACAATTATGGCTTGATTCCCACTCGGGATACGTAGGTAGCCTTTCATAAAAGGTTCAGCCACTCGACTAACTTGGTCACCCGATCCGTCTCGGCATTCGCCAGATTGGATCCTTTTCTATCGACAACCCCACTCGCCCTGCAAGTGACGTTGCTGAGGGGCTTCTGTAAGTACCCAAATCTGGCTCATGCCTTCCGGTTAAGTTCCCCGGCAATTCCGGCAAGTTTCCCGGCAATTTCGGCAAGTTTCCTGGCAATTCCCCAGACTTTCCTAGGTTCCGGAGCAATTCTGGAAATGTTCCAAACCTCCTAAGGGGTGAAGGGACTGCTTGGAGATTAAGAAACACGTTTTTCTTAATTCAAGAAAAACCTTCTAGAAAACTGCCACCTTGCATGTTTCTAGAAGGAACTGGATGTGGCTACTTATGTCGTGCGCCATAATAGGCCATGAAGACTTCTAGAAGCTTGCCACCTTGCATGTTTCTAGAAGGAACTGGAAGGGGCTTGTTATGTCGTGCGACATAACATGCCAAGAAAACTTCTAGAAGCTTTCCACCTTGCATGTTTCTAGAAGGAAAACGGTTATGGCTTGTTATGTCGTGCGACATAATAAGCCCATGCATGCAGCCTATAAATAGAGGTCTTCACCTCTCATTTTGAGCACCTCTCCTTCACTCCTCAGTCCCCCTCTATAGAGAATACGCCCAGAAGCATCCTCTCTCCTCACATACTCCCTAAAACACACACTAATCCTCCAAATCACCCACCATTCAACCAATAAACACACACACTTCCCACACACATCAAGAACCAAAGGTTCTCCTAGAACTAAGGCTTGATTTCAGTCCCCAGAAGTTGTTGTTTTGAAGGCTCCTATATCTAACGTGATATAGGAAGTCGTGGTCTTCAAGGGTAACGATTTTCTGCCCTTTTCCTTTCCCTATCTTCATTATACATAAGATCTATATGCTAAATGTGTTAATAATGATATATCCTGATTAAAGTTGCGTGCTTTAGTATCATATTGCCCAGATCCACATCTGATTTCATCACATTTCATGTAAAAGCCCCGGCTTGACTTGATTTTGCATGAACACTCGAGATGAGTATGGATCCCGCATATCCACACCCTCTTGAAGTGTTCACCATTGACAAACTTGCTCTCTGAGATCTGTTTGTGAAGTAACTTGGCCATATTGGTGCCTTGATACCTCTGCAAATCCCAGTTGATGAAGTCTCTGCAAGTGGCTAAGTATGTCACGCGACATAGGCAGCCTATGTCACGCGACAAACATAGCCAGTTTGCAGAAACTTCATATTTTCAAGCTGCAATCTGATTTTTCCTTTTCCAATACATCAATCTGCATTTAAACTAGAACATTTGTATACAGAGTAGCATCATTTGCATCAAAAAAACATCTTTGTCATATAAAATGACATCTTTGCATTAAAGGTGCATCTTTTGCACCTAAAACCCATTTTCATACATAAAAAGCATCCTTTGCATAAAAATTGCATCCTTTGCATTCAAAATCTCTTTTCACATTAAAAATGCATCCTTTGCACCCAAAAATCATTTTCATACATAGAAATGCATCCTTTGTTTTCAAAATAACATCTTTATGCGTCATTTGCACCTAAAATGCTATTTTTCCCATAAAAATGCCTCCTTTGCACAAAATCATTTCTTTAAACCATAAAGATCACTTCTTTAAACCAAAAAGCATCATTTGCAACCCTAAAATGTCATCTTTTCACTAAAAATGTCATTTTTATCATGCATTTCCCCCATGTCCCCATTAGCAACCTTGGAACGGACCGGTGTAAAAGATCCTATCTTTACATCGTTCCTTCCATTAAAGGTTTCATAATCTCTTTAGAAAGGGATAACCTTGAACCCTATATCTCCGATTACCACTTAAGATGAGTATGAAGCATCTATATGAGCTCGATCGTCTTAAAGTGTAGGATTGATGGGCTAAGGACATTCCTTCCTAAAGAACCTCATTTTTGGACTATAAAAGAGAGTCCTTCTCTCGATCACGCAAGTCCCGAGGTTAACAATACGATGATCACAAGTCCAAAATGAGGACGGGATCATAATCCCGAATACATAAAATCCAAGGAATCCCGAGTGACAACCAATAAATGGTTTGTACGTCCGGAAGACAACTTGGGAAATTCCCCCCCCCCCCTCTTTTCAAACACATGTACACAAGAAAGCACACAAGCAAGCAGGATAAATGGGATCTTGGGAGACTTGCTATGGCAAGGCACCTTGGGTGAACGACGATCCGTTCTTCCCAAGGGGTAACTTAACCTCCGAACCCATAAAAATCCTTTTTTCAAAGTTTTGAGGAAATCAAAATGGCGTGGCGACTCCGTTTTTCAAATTAAACCGGATGTCTTCAAACTCGCGTGAATCCAACACAAAAATTTGGGGCACACATTCACAATACTGTAACTGGAAAAATAGTAAAGCAAGGGATGTTTGATTTTTAGCATCCATGCTTGTCTTCTCTCTCCCTAGACTTGATTAGTGATCATCAACTATATCAAGTCATCATGGGGGTACTTTAGGACTAGAAGCACTTCATTTGAAAAGGGATGGGGGATTAACATGTAAACAAGTAAATATTCAAAGTAAACATAAGGGTTAACATGTAAAATAAGGTTAGGTCAAAGATGTATCAACTTTTAGAGTAGATCTCTAAGGTGGTCATAAGAAGTGACCATCCTTGAGATCTAGGGTCAAGTGTATCAATTACATCTTTGTTTGACCAACATGTGAGTCTTAATGATGTTCATCCATGTAAATGTTTCCCAGGTGAGCATCTTAGACTAGGAAGGGACATTTAAAAGGGAGCAAATACTTGTAAAGTAAAGGGACATGGGAGATGACATAAATAATGAAAATGTGGATCTTTTGTAGATAATCATCCATGGAGATCCTCTTAGATCCTAGGACAAGAAGGAAGGGGATGAACAATAAGTAAGCAAATAAGATTAAATCATTTTAGACATGAAATGGATGCATGAATAAAAAGGGTTAGGTAGGGGAAGGAGGGTTTACCAATGGTTACACCCTATCTTCTTGGATTAGTGTTTGGGGCTTAAGGAGTTCAAGGCTTAGGTATGATTTTATGTTGGATTTGTGTTTGGTTTTATATCTAGGGATGTTTTGGGAGCTTAGTTTGGCAGAGTAAAAGTAATAGAATGAATTTTGTTGCTCCTGAAAATGAAGGAGAAGGGCTCAATTTATAGTTTAGCCGGGGGTACAATTTCATGCGCGTGGATGAATTAGACATGACAATTTCATTCGCGCGGACAAAATCGTCAACGTGCCTGATTTTTAAAGAAAAGCATTTTAGCAGCTTCTTTTTAGTCAAATTTGCTTTTTTAGTTGGAAATTACGCTTTCCAGTGAGGCCATTGGCCATTTTTTTTATTCCTAATAGGTCCTTCCTCATTCAAATTGTTTAAAATAATGCCCAAAATGCCCCTAATTGATTATAAATCATTAAATTGGACTGACGGAACACTAACGACCCAGATTGGGGCACTTACAATAGCCCCTCGGCGTTGGTACTTCTAGAGGAAGTGGGGTCGTCGAAAAAAGTGAGGATCCCAATCTGGCAAGCTTTACCTAGATGGGGGAGGAGGTGACCGGAGTGGTTGGACGGCTGGACCATTTTAAAGGTTTCCTATGTATCCCAAACGAGAATCAAGTCGGTCGTAGTTCGGACCTTGCTGAGGAAAGGGGTGACCAAGGTGGTCAAATGGCTGGACCTCACCACCACAGACGTACTTTTGTTGCCGAAGATGGACTCGACTAACGAAGGCGAACTTTTTTTGCCGAAGATGTACTCGACTAACAAATGTGTACTTCATCGCCGCAAACTTGCTTAGTTGGTGAAGGCATGCTTTTTGTTGCCGAAGATGTACTCGACTAACGAAGATGTGCTTCATCACCGCAGACTTGCTTGATTGGCCAAGGCATACTTTTGTTGCCTAAGATGTACTCGACTAATGAATGCGTACTTCATCACTGCAGACTTGCTCAATTGGCAAAGGCATGCTTTTTGTTGCCGAAGATGTACTTGACTTACGAAGATGTGCTTTATCACCGCAGACTTGCTCGGTTGGCAAAGGCATACTTTGTCGCTTAGATGGGGGAAATTCGAGCTTACGATGACTGCCGGGGAAAAGAATTCAGGCTTATGATGACAGCTAAAAAGGGATTTGGGATTACGATGACGGCCGAAAAGAGGTATTCGGGCTTACGATGAAGGCCGAAAAGGGATTCGGGCTTACGATGACGGCTGAAAAGAGGTATTCGGGCTTACGATGATGGTAGAAAAGAGGATTCGGGCTTACGATGGCGGCCGAAAAGAGATATTTGGGCTTACGATGACGGCCGAAAAGAGGTATTCGGGCTTACAATGACGGCCAAAAAGAGGTATTTGAGCTTACGATGACGACCGAAAAGAGGTATTCAAGCTTACGATGACAGCCAAAAAGAGGATTCGGGCTTACGATGGAGGCCGAAAAGAGGATTCAGGCTTACGATGACGGCCGGGGAAAAGAATTCGGGCTTACGATGACGGCCGAAAAGGGATTTGGGCTTACGATGTCGGTCGAAAAGAGGATTCGAGCTTACGATGATTGTCGAGGTTGAAAATTAGGAAAGGAACGGGCTTCCGTTAAGTTCTGTTGAAGGAGGACGGGCTTACTTTGGAGGCCGGGGTTGAAAATTAGGAAAGGAAAGGGCTTCCGTTAAGTTCCATTGAAGGAGGACGGGCTTAATTAGGAGGCCGGGGTTGAAAATTAGGAAAGTAACGGGCTTTCGTTAAGTTCCGTTGAAGGAGGACGGGCTTACTTTGGAGGTTGGGGTCAAAAATTAGGAAAGGAACGGGCTTCCGTTAAGTTCCGTTGAAGGAGGACGGGCCTACTTTGGTGGCCGGAGTTGAAAATTAGGAAAGGAATGGGATTCCGTTAAGTTCCGTTGAAGGAGGACAGGCTTACTTTGGAGGCCGGAGTTGATAATTTGGAAAGGAACGGCCTTCCGTTAAGTTTCGTTGAAAGAGGACGGGCTTACTTTGGAGGCTGGGGTTGAAAATAAGGAAGGGAACGGGCTTCCGTTAAGATTTGTTGAAGAAACTAACTTCCGTTAAGTTTCTGTTATGTTGGCTCTAGGTGCAGAGTGCCAGGAATTAAAAAGGAAAAATAGGGTTTTTACCCTACAATTTCATCCGCGCGGATGAAATCAACAGGGTGATGGGTTCAAAGAGCAGAACAGGCCCTGCTATCTTCTTTCTTGTTTTCAAACAGACTGTCGAGAGAAAGAGAGAGAAAGAGAGAGAAAAGAAGGAAAATCCTCCATTGTTTTCTAAAATCTCCGCTAAAACATTCGAATTCGAGGCTATGGAGCGAGGGGAAGGATCTAATGTAGGTTGCCGTGGTCAAGTAAGTGGAGCGGCTGCCGCAAGATGCCTTGAGTTGGTGAGGATGAAGCGGCATTATACGCTCTCACAATCGGTCAATGATGAAATATATCCGGATATGTGACAACATTGGTCTACTGATGATGATCTTCGCATGGTATGATATTCAATTTCGTTGATTTCATTGATTTTGCTTCAAAATTGGTATATGCTAGAATTAGGGCTTAAATGTCAAATATTTGGGGCTTTTGTTGATTTTGCCATTGTAATGTGAGATTGACGATGCGCGTGTTTAATTGAATGTATGGCTAGTATGAATATGCAATTTGTTTGCGAAAAACATGAGTAATTTTCATAATGTAAAAATAAAGTGGGTAAAAATTTATCGGACTTGGGACGGGTCTTTGCATGTGTGATTTTTGTGGTAGAGACTTGTTTTCACGAATGCATGTGTGATAATATGATGACTGGACATGAGAAAGAACTCATGCATGCTAGATTTGTGGAAATAATGTTCATGAGAAAAATGGAGAAAAAAATGTCCAAAAGTAGAACGGAGTTTGTTTTTTCCTTTTTTATGTGTTCGTGAAGTAGTATGTAATTTGTGCTGTTTATTGACATACCTGTGATGTGCTTACCTGCAGGGGAGAGCGAACGTCATTCAGGATAAATTGGATAAGCTGAAGATGAGGGGTTCTGTGGAGGCAGTGATTAAGCTCCAGGATGCTTTGCCCGCAACTTCTAGGGAGGGGTATAGGAGTCCTCGGCAGCTTGTGGTTGACTCCAAGTTATATGGTTTTGTGGAGTGCTTGAGGGGGCTAGTGAGGATGCAAAAGAGCAAGGGGCTCTACTTGGCTTTGATTGAGCACTGGTGGGACGTCACCCACACTTTTCATTTCTTTTGGGGCGAGGCCACCGTGACCCCCACTGATTATGCTGCCATCACAGGCCTATCCTTCAAGGGGTGCAGCGTAGAGTGGCATGATGGTTATACCGACAGGGAGCTTATGGATTTGTTAGGTATTGTTCCTGATCTGAGGAAGGGGATGGACATGGAGTATGTAGTAGTTGTTGTAAAGCTGACTGAGAGCATAGCCCGGTATAACAGAGGGGACCAGACTATCTCGGCTGAGCAGGTTACCCGCTGCTTTTTATGGTTCGCTTTCTCCAGTACCTTGTATGGGCATGCTGAGGGTACGACTGTATTTGCTTTGTTGGGGTCCCTGGAGGACATTGATAGGATTGACGAGGTAGCCTGGGGAGAGGCTGGTTTGGCGGAGTTGTATTTTGCCCTGGATAGGTACAGCAGGAAGGCGTCCAGCTCCCTAACATGTTTTGAGTTCCCGTTGGAGGTATAATCTTTCTACTATATCTTTTGTGCATATTGTGTATGTATTTTATGTTGTATTGATGGTTCCTCTTGTTGGGTGCAGGTCTGGGCTCTCGAGATCTTCGGGTGTGCCTTATGGGATCATGTCTCGGGTGAGGCTTTTGAATACCAGGCTATGCTTTGGTGGACAAAGGATGCTCGGGTGAAACGAAACAGCCGAACCAGGAGGAAGATGAAGTATCAGGCCCTGGTGCCTTATTCGAGGGCGGAGACCAGCGAGAGGTTTAATTTATATCCCTGGAGCCGGTTTGATATTAACCAGCTAGGCGGTGCTGAGCGCCGGACGAATCAGCGGTGGGTCATGCGGGGCCTCACATGTGACATTTATTATCTGGGGGAGAGGGTAGTTGGGCAGAACGACTTAGGGATGGCCCCACTAGCACCGCTTGAGCCTCCTGAGGACATGTTATATCCGCAGGAAGGGACGATGAACTGGAACTAGTTTAGGGCTGGGCGGCATGCCTTAGAGCATGTCACTGATGACCCCTACTTGGCATTTGTGAGACATAGGCTGAGGATGCCCCAGGTGCTAGAGAGGGAGGGGGTCTCGGTTGTCAGGATCCCTCGGGCTGACTTTTAATATGTCCAGGAGGGGGTTAAGATATGGGCACAGATATACCTTCCAGAGGTGACACCTCGTGACACGGGGGAATGCTCGGGGTTCTGCAAGGACATTTCGGCCAGTGCCTCATAGTTCGACATGAGAGAGATCCCCTATTCAAGCTAGAGTGCCTACGCCGGGTAGGCATTCCATGGAGACTCCCCGCACCTAGTTCAGAGAGTCAGTTCCTCCACGTCAGTCGATGGATGTCCCTCTTTCTCCTCTCACGGATATTAGCACTGAGATCTCTCGGGATTATGTCTTCTTTGGGGGTATGGAGGGATCGGGTTACGTGCAGAGTGGAGCCGGTGAGACTTCTTCTTCGCACCAAGGAGGTTATGGCGCTTTTCAATCGCAGGGTGATTATGGGACTCCCTTGCAGACTCAGGGGATACATGGCCAGGGATCTGACGCTTTCTCCTTCGGCTATGACTTTTTTGCCGACATTGGTGTACCATACCAAGGTATGCCTGCTGACCCTGATGACACTTATTTTGACGCTGAGCGGGACGATGTGGAGCCGGGGGGTTGCCTTTCCAGGGACAACTGTCGAGGGACCGAGCACGGCTCATAGGAGGGTACGTAGGCGTGGCAAGGCAATTGCTAGGGAGGCTGATCCCAGTTCTGACTCTGACAGTGATTCTGACTGATGGTGAGTTCCTGCATTTGTTAGGGCAGAAAGAGAGAGAGAGTACAGACATTTTATGCACAGTATTTCTATTTCAAACAGATGCAAGCCTATTTTTTATTTTTATTTTGGCAGTATTACTATTTTTGGGGTTGTAATAGCTAGATTACTTTATATTTTTGTTAATTATCTGGTATGTGTTAGAATGCAAGTTTCATGAGCCCGGTTTTGTGTTTTGTATGGGCACGTATGTGATATTTGGTTGGGATTTGGGATATATACTGTAATGGGCAGATTATGTGCAGGTTTTGAGCAATTGGGATGAAGATTCCACTAGGGGACAGCAGTTTTTTACTGCAGTCAGATTTTTTTCTGCTGGGGTACAATATCATCTGCGTGGATGAGATTGAGGCTACAATTTCATCCGCGTGGATCAAATTGTGGTCTGACAAGATCATTCCATTTTTTGCTTCAGATCTAGTTTTCCTTCCCCTCTTTAATTTAAATATATCCCTCAACTGTTTTAAACCTTCTTGAATTCGGGGAAGAACATAAGAAAACCATGGAAAGTTTTGCAAATATGATAAATTCACCCAAATTACCAAAAGAAATGCAAATGCTCTTCTTCAACAAATTCAAAGTGTGGTCCCGAGAGATCATGCGTGGAAACAAAACGTTCTTCAAAGAAAGGTACAAGATCAAATCCATGTGGTCCCTCAAGGAGCTTGTTCCGGATTACGATTTGATGAGAGCTTCCGCCACATTTTGGGACACTAAGAGGCATGTCTTTTGCTTTTCTTTCAATGAAATAGTCCCTACCCTTAAAGATTTTAGGGCTTTACTTGGAGGGACTGAGGTGGAGGATGTTGCAATTCCCTTGCTCGGAGGAGTATCTTTTGTCAACAAGTTGTCTAACTTTCTTCAAATCTCCCCGAAAGAAGCTCAAGGTATGATTCGAGGTCCCGAACACTTTGATATCTCCGATCTCCCAGATAGGTTTATGAGTTTCGCTATGGTTGGTGATTCTTATTGGGATGCATTTGATCTTTGTATGATTGGGTCTTTGCTCATGGTCTTCTCCTTCGGGATGTGTCATCGATCTTTTTTGGATGTTGTTGTACATTTTCAATCGGGTCGAGACATTGTTCCCCTGATTTTGGGAGAGACCCTCCATGCTATCGACTGGTTGGCTATCGAGAAGCGGTACATGCACGGGGGAAGCCCATTTTTGCTGACGATGTGGCTGATGGAGAGGTTGGGAGTTCTGCGCAAGGCTTTGCATTCATTCATGCCATGGACTTTTGCTAGGAGGGGGGTTGCTATTGAGGTTGATGATCAGGCTATATGGGAGCATTGGATGGCTCAGTTCCGTGCTCAGGATATTCGGTGGTGGGTCCCACATTAGCAGATAGAGACTCGGAGGATACTCCAGGATGGGTCTCATGTCGTCATGCTTCTTGGGCATTCCCAGTCTACTTTTTATATTCCGGCTTAAGCTCTCTGACAGTTTGGGATGGAGCAGATTCCTCTGGATGGCTGTGATGATATTGCCACCAGGGTGGTGGCTTCCATTTCTATGGGTGACCTGTCTTCGTTCTCCTTCTTTTCTCAAGTGTGGAGGTATCATGTCTTTCCTCCTATGGTCCTTCTCAAGCGTCTGGAGCGCATGTTTCTGACTACTTGGTACTTGGATTGGTACGAGAGACATATGGGAGAGACTCAGATAGCTATGATAAGGAGGCGTGAGGCCATTGTAGGCCCTGAGGATATCACTGTTTTGGATTTGAGGAGAGCTGAGGCGAAGGTCAGTCCTTATGATAGGAGTGGAGATGACATGCTTGATTATGAGGCACGGGTGGAAAGACAGAGAGATGGGGTTCCTATTGCACTGACCAGGAGGCAGGAGATTAGGGACGAGGCTCGGGTGACTAGGTCCCTGATAGATGTTGGTTTAATGGACCCGGTCCCTATGCCAGAGCTAGGGACGAGGAGGACAGACATCATTCCCGTGCACAGGAAGAACACAAGGCACGGTGGGAGAGGAAAGAAGAGGAAGAAAGGGGACACGAGCACTAGTGGCTAGAGTGACCTTAGAGTTCTGAGTATCCGTTGATCGTCTTTGCAGGCATACTAGTTATTAGTTATTTTATTTTATTTTCTAGCTTAGTTGTGAGTTTAAGAGTTGACTGAGCTTGAACTTATCAAAAAGTGTTTAACTATAACGAATATACGGATTACATTAAAGTTTTTTGAGATGCAAGTGTGATGCGATCATTGTGTTGATGACAAAATATGATATTTATTTATGTTTTAGACCGAACCGTTTTCGGCTGCCTACGTTCCCCTTTTACAAGTGGACTAAGGGGTTCAGGTCTCCGTAGTTCGACTCTATTAGTTATTCAATTTTTTTCTTTAGAGGGGTTAGGTAGAGAGGGACAAGAGAAGTGCAACCATGTTTTTTTTACCTAGGCCACCCTTTTGGGTTTTCAACCTAGTTGGGTATTACTCTTTTAGCACTTTCAATGGGGGGAATGACTCAATCATTAGGCATAATATCTACAGAGCTTGTCTACGTTCACAGGATGCATAAAGGGATTTCCATCTAAGTCTGTGAGTTGCATGGCTACTCCAGAGAAGATCTTCTGAACTACATATGGCCCAATCCAAACGGGCTCCCATTTGAAAAGCTGGTTGGTGCGGGTTGGAGGCTTCTCTTTTAGCATGATGTCGCCTTCTCGGATGTCCCGATGCTTCACTTTCTTGTTAAAGGCTCTGGCCATTCTTGCTTGGTAAGCCCGGGTATGTTCCATGGCTTTTAAACGACATTCATCTAATAGGGACAACTCATCATGGCGACTCTAGAGCCATTCGACTTCGTTGACCTGATTCTCCAACAACACACAGAGTGAGGGGATTTCCAATTTTATTGGGAGCATGGCCTCCATTCCGTAAGTGAGGGCGAATGGCATTTCTCCTGTGGCAGTTTTGACGGATGTTCTGTATCCCCCAGAGGGCAAGGTGGAGCATGTCTGGCCAATCTCTGCCTCGGACAACCATCTTCCTAATGATATTTTCTAGAGTCTTGTTTGCTGCTTCAACGACTCCGTTGGTTTGGGGCCGATAAGGGGACGACTTGTGACGGGTTATCTTGAATTCTGGCAATAGTCTGTCACATTCTCCTTCAAAATGGGAGCCATTATCAGAGATTACTTCAGCCGGTAACCCGTATCTTCACATGTTATTTTCCTTGATAAAGAGGGCTACCTTCTTGGAATTAAGTACCTTGTAAGACTTGGCTTCGACCCATTTGGTGAAATAGTCTATGGTTATCAGGACGAACTCGTGACCATTACTTCCTGGCGGTGCAATTTTGCCGATGAAGTCGATTCCCAGGTAACGAAAGGCCAGGGGGTTGTCATGCAGTAGAGGTCGTGTGGAGACAAATGGTTGAGATTTGAATAGCGCTGACATTTGTCGCAGCTTCTCACGAACTGGATACAATCCGTCTCCATAGCGATCCAAAAATAACCCATTCTCAGGATGACTTGCATTAAGGCTCGAGCATTCATGTGGGGGCCACAGGTACCACCATGTACTTCATTCATTAGCTCGGCGGCCTTTTGTTTGCTGATGCAGCGTAAGAGGGGACCCCGGTAGCGTTTCTTGTATAGTATACCTCCTAAAAGAACATAGTGGGAAGCAGTCATTTCAGTGCTACCATGCTTCTTGCCTTGATTCCTTTCTTGTATTCCCCGTCTTCATTTTTGAAAGAAGCTTCACCATTTTTCAAGTACTGGTAGATCTGAGTGTACCACGGGTCATCTACTGCCTCGCCTTTTACTTCAATTTCAAAACAGTAAGTTGGGGTTTTCTCTTCTCCCGACCCTGAATGGCTTGACTGATTTTACCTCAGGTATTTCGACAAGAAAGGCTAGTGTTGCTAAGGCATCTGCGAACCTATTATGATCTTGGGGCAGGTAGTGGAAGCTGACTTCTTTGAACTGGGCCACTAGGTCTTTCATGTAGGTGTGGTACTTTTGCAAACCTGGATCAACTTTCTTCCACTTGTTGGATACATGGTTGATGATGAGGGCAGAGTCGCCATACACTTCCAATTCCTTGATGTTCCTTTTGAAAGCAGCCTCCATTCCGGCTATGCAAGCTTCATACTCGGCGGCATTGTTGGTGACCTCAAAGTTTAGCTTTACGGCTATGGTAGTATGTTCGTCAGTGGGATCTGTAGCGATGCGTGAATTTTTAATAACAGAGTCGCCACTTATTATTTATTTAGGAAAACAATAAGAAAAACCTTTTTTGATTTTAAAGAGATTTGAGGGTTCGGGGGTTAGGTTATGGAATGGGAAGGTCATGGAGCACCCATTCCACCAAATCCGGAGATCGGTCTTGCCAATTGAGTAATATCAATCTTTTTAATTAAATAATTGAAGAAGAACAAGAAAACCCTAATCAATTTCTTGATTAGGAATGTCGGATTATATGCTTCGAGATCGCCTTCATCGATTGAAGGGACTCTAGGCTAATCCTTTTGATGGGATTACACCACTCTAAAAGTCAATAGAGAGAGTGAGAAGAAGAGAATAGAAATAAAGGATTTTACCTTTGGTTTAGGGAGTAATTGATTTAGAACGTGGTTCTAAGATGTCTTCTCGGTCGAGAAGTGATTTGGGCAGAGTTTCGACTCAATATGAGAGTCAAATCTTGATGCGGACAGAGCTTCGCCTTGATGTTCGTCAATCAATGTGGTTGAAGAACGAATTTGGGAGTTGTTTGTGGGTGATTTGAAGGAGTCTTTCGTGGAAAGAAACCAACAAATTGTGTGTGTTGTGTGTTTTTTGATTGTCGATCGGGGACCTTTCAATCTAAAACTCTTCTTTTGAAATACTGAAAGTCATCAGGTATTTATAGGGGTTTAGGAGGTAGAGGTGGAGAGGTCAAACACTCCTAGGAAGGTTCCATAACTCAAATACTATTGGATGACCGGATGGGATAAGATTTTATCAAGAAAAGAGTTTGAAACGAAGAAGGAGAGTGATTTCTGCACATCCTGTCGAGGGGATATCTCGCGCGAGACACGCTTTTCCGCGTGAGATAACTAGTTATTTGACTATTTTGTCCTCCTCAGTTTATTCCATTAGTCAGTTAGGTCCAAAACTAACGAGGTTAGTTAGAAACTTAACCAAACATGACGAAACTGATATGCTTTCATCAAAACACAAAAGAGAGACGAAGAGTAGTGTAATCATGATTTATTGGTTCAGAATTGGGTGTCTACAGAGCCCCTCGGCGGCAAGACTTATGGAAGAAGTCATGTCGTCGATAGAAAGACATCATTCTGAACATTGGGATGGTCATGCCGCACGGCTGCCTACGTATCTCTAAGAGAGAATCAGACCAAACGTAGTTCGACTCCAAAACACTAAAAAGGCTATTTTAGGTATTTTGAAAAGCATTTTTGAAAATCGAAGAGGGATTTTTTTTGAAAAGGTAAAATCATACTGAAGAATCAAGGACTTGACCCAATTCTGAAGATACCTGTTTGTTGATGAAGTTGTTGAAGTGCGCCGCCCGAAGTTACTGACGTAGTTGTTGTTGCCCAGGTCATGGTCTTTGTTGTCATTGCCGAGGTCACGAACTTTGAGGTTTGCTGTGGTCACAGACTTTGAAGTTGTCGCCGAGGTCACGGACTTGAAGTTTGCTGCCGTCACAGACTTTGAAGTTGTTGCCGAGGTTACGGACTTGAAGTTTGCTGCCGTCACAGACTTTGAAGTTGTTGCCGAGGTCACGGACTTGAAGTTTGCTGCCATCACAGACTTTGTTGATGTTGTCGAGGTCACGGACTTGAAGTTTGCTGCCGTCACAGACTTTATAGTTGTTGCCGAGGTCACGGACTTGAGGTTTGCTGCCATCACAGACTTTGTTGATGTCGCCGAGGTCACGGACTTGAGGTTGTCGGTTGAGATGGAGGTTCTGTCGGCCCCTGTAATGCAAGGATATATGCATGCGGATCTCGGATAGACCTGAAAGATTCTTACCTTTCTGTACCTGTCAGCACATAAAGATTCCAAATAGATTTTTCAGATTTTAGTTGTTTAACTGGACTTATGTGGTGGTGCTCACGTCTGTTCATGTAAATGGCCGGTCGGACATTTTGATGGAGAGTTTATGTATGAGTATATAGTATATGGATATGTAGGGACATGTGTATGGATTTGTATTTGAGATGGGTGAACTGTATGAGTGAACTTGTGTTTGACAAGTTGGGACCAAATCAGGTTTGCAGAATTTGTTGCTAGTCAGCAGGGCTGAATTTCAATGAGTAACTTTGTGTGAACACATCTAGGCCTGTTGAGAATCTTCATTCTTACTTCTCCTTGAGTCTTGTCTCTAGGAGGCAAATGACTATACATCTGTTGACTGTCGTAATGGCTTTATGTCCAAGGCCCTTTGATGTCTCAAGCCCCAAGTTGCTTGCAAGTGGTAGATGACTTTGTGAACAGGCTTGTGAAGCTGCTCTCTTGATTTGAAGATGATCAAAGAAGACTCTCCTTGTTGGTTTGTTTTGAAGAGGATTGAATGATGTTCGATGAAGAAGGCTGAAGAATACTCTCCCTTTGACCTTGATTTTTTTTTCTTTTCTTAGTGACGCACCCTGGTTTTTACCTAGACCGCCCTTTCGGGTTTTCAATCTAGCGGGCATCTCTTTTGTGTCTTTCTTTTTTGTGCTCTAACTTTTGTCTAGGCCGCTCTTTACGAGTTTTTAACCTAGCGAGCCATTTTTTTGAAAAGTATGTGTACTCGAAGAGGACTCAGAGGAGAGAATCTAATTGAGGAGAGAAAGATGAGATCTCAAGTCAGTTGAGGAGAGATGAACTCTATTCTTTGGAAGGTGATCCAAGCATTGATTCTTTGGAGAAGTGTATTCTTTAATGATGAGAGGGATAAGCAAGGAGGAAAGCTCCTACTGCAAATTTGATTATTTTGAAGAGTTGAAGTAGAGATTGACTGGGGGAGGAAAGGTGAGGAAGCCCCAGTTTTGATGCTTGGATTTCAAGAGTGTGTATGAGAGTGGCTAACAGAAAGCCCCTAGACTCAACAAGAAATGCTACTTGGCTCAAGAAGCTAGAAAAGTTGTTCTACCTTTTAATGAACCGTGCATCATCTAGAAGTTTCTAAATAAGTTTGAGGAGAAATCCAATCATTAGTATGACTTAAGGGTAAACATTTTTCTTGATACTGAAAGTCTTCTTCACTTGATGTAGGAGGATATTGAGGAATTCTCTTTTTCTTTTTGTTGATATCGCTTGACTCCTCTTCTTTGTGGGAGAGTCCTTCTTGTCTTTGTTGAAATTCCATCCTTGTTGTGGGGCGATGAAGGCTTGAGAGTTTTTCTTTCTCTCTTTTTTTTTTTTTTGATGCTCTATTTTTGCCTAGGACGATTTGAGGAGTTTCGACCTAGCAAGCTTTTTATTTATTTTGTACTCTCAAAGCCTTGAGTTGAGTAGCCCCACTCTTCTTGGGATGAATGTTGATAGCAGTGCCTTTGGCTTCCTTCGTTTGTTGACCTTTGACTTTCAGTAGGGTAATGTTTAGTCCTTAAGCTTCCTAAGGACAACTTTTTTCTTAAACTCGCTTAGAGGTCTCTATTTTTGCGATGATTTAGGGAATGGAGGGTCCATTGTTTTGTTATGAATTAAATGATATTCATGAGGTAGAACAACCTTAGGGAAAGTGTTTAGGAAAAGAAAATTACTTTGATTAATCGAAGAAATTGAAACAGACTCGATAGTTTAGATGACACAAACTAGAGGAGGTGAGAAGTACTAGAAAGACAGAACGACTCTTCGAGTTCATACTTGGAAATTTAAAACCTAATCTACTTCTATCAAAGGAGAAAGGGAGAGGGTAGTTGTAGCTTCAAAGTGGTAAGTGTAGATTTCTTCTCGGAGCTTCATCTTCTTCATGGAGTACGAGGGAGAGGATTGGTGATGATGTTGGGACGTTCTAGATCTCCATTGTCAAAAAGGTCTTGGATGATGTCCTTCAAGTGGTGGCAAGAGTTGGTGTCGTGGCCGGTGAAGTTGTGGTACTTGCAGAATAAGTGATGAGCATGATTCGGACCCATATCTTTAGGAGGACCACCTTTCCTTGGTTTGATCTTTTCATTTTGGACAAGCACATCGAATAGTTCTTCTTGAGTGATCCCTTCAATTTTGTCATAGTGCCTCTTTTTCTTTTCAGGAGGAGGAACTGCAGAATACTTGCCGGTGTTGGGACGGTTGAATGCAATAGCGTTGACTGAAGCATCCTTACTTGTAGTGGGCTTGTTGTAGCGGAAAGTACTTTCCTTCTTTTTACTTTTGAGGAAGTCGTCAACCCTAATTCCGGACTCGAGGAGTTCATTGAAACTAGGAAAGTAGTTACCGGCGAGCTTCTCTTGAAATTCATCACGAAGGCATTGAAGGAAGATGTGGATTTGTTCTTTGAGAGTAGGTCTTTCGACGATTTCAGTGAGTTTGAGTCTCCATCTTCTAGAAAATTCAGCAAAGGACTCATTGGCATGTTGTTTGTTTTGTTCAAGATCCCTCCTAGTAGGGAGGTAAGTGGAGTTGTCTTCAAACTGCCTTTGGAAGACTAAACATGCAGATGACCAATCAAGTCTTGTAGTCGTAGGAAGAGACATGTACCAATCCCTTGCAGCACCTTCTAAAGTTTGAGGAAAGCATTGGGCCAAGATTGTGTTATCAACGCCCATCGGAAGCATGGCCCAAGTGTAGGTCTCAACATGAGCTCGAGGACAGGTAGTACCATTGAACTTGGCAATATCGGGTGTCTTGTACTTGCGAGGAAACTTGGTGATGGATTGTTGAAGAGCATCAGGATCAAATGGAACGAATGACTCTTTGGAAGTGTCAAGAGTTGCAAGCATCTTTTCGAGGTAGTTCTTAGTAACATGGTCACCAAGTTTAGTAGTTTCACCACTGCCTTCTTTCTTGGTTTTAGCACCCTTGGAGGTATGTTCCTCATCATCGGAGGAGGATGAGGAAGAGGAGGAATCGGATTCTTCCTTTTTCTTGCTTGACTTCTTGGTTTTTCTATTCACTTTGGTGTAGGATTCCTCTTCATCGGAGGAGGATTCCACTTTCTGCTTTTGCTTTCTTCCTTTCTTGACTTTCAAATCGTTGAGTTCTTTCATGAGGGCAGCCATTTGGGCGTTTTGTTCCTCAATTTGCTTACTTTTTTCATCCATTTTAAGCAGAGCTTGGATGAGTTGGGCCTTAGCTTCGTTGATATGGGCCTCGGTGGTAGAAGGAGAAACAGACATTGTGTCGATCTTTGGCGAAGAACCTAGACGTGTAGCAACCGTGTTAAACTATGATCGAGTCCCAACAAGTCGGCTGAATAGGGTGTATGAAGGCTTTGAAGGTTTGAAGGTTTTGGCCAAAACACGAAAAGACCGAACACTTATCTCGCACATGACAAGCAATCTCGCGCGAGATAACGCCACGGAAAGTCACAATTTTCTGATTTTAATCCTAATTTTGGTCGGACGGAAAATCCGTTTTGGGGGTTTCTAACATTCAGAATCCAAACCTAGGGACCTAGGGGTCGAAGTAATCTCAAGTAACATCAAGTTTTGTGCAATAAATTTTGGTGAGAAATTTTTCTCTTTAGGGGCAAATCCGAAGGGACAACCATAGGGACATTTCCAAAGGGACAAATTCGAAGCGACAATTTTATTGATTTCTTTTCCATGGCTTATTGCACAAAACAAGATCTTGACAAGGGATTACAAGGACTCCAAGGTCAAACCGACCGGTCAAGGAGTGTCCTAAAAAGTCAATCTACATGATATGTGGCAATGCAGGGCTGGAAGGCTAGGCTCCCTGCGATATGACAATCTAGATGGATTGAATACGCGGAGTGGGATGATCCAACTTCGGAGAGACCGGCGACTAGGTGGTTACCGTCATCCGTCCTTAGTGTGGGTCCCGGGTTTATCAAGGGTTTATAGTGCAATAACAGTTATAATATGAGTGCGCATGTGTGATAGTCAATCTAGGTGATAGAGTAAAATAGAAAGTTTTATTTTGAAAACTAAAGGAAAAAACAGATAATGGCCGCACCAAGTGGTTGCCTACGTTTCTCCCAAATTAGGAAGACTCAGGCCATCGTAGTTCCACTTAAAGAGAGAGAGAGAGAGAGCGAGAGAATAAATAAACTAATTTATTACAAAGCCCGAGTCAACCGATGACCGGTATAAAATTAAAATAATTCAATTGCACGCAGTTATATAGTTTAAGTAATTAAAATTATTCTACCCTGCAAAATAGAGTTAGCACAAGCAAAATAGAAATAATAATTTATTTTGATTTTTCTGGATTTATTTTGAAAGTTTCAAGTTACTGTTTTGTTTTTTTTTTTTTTTGTGTTTTTGAAATTTTTTTGATGAGGTCAAATATTTGGAACAGTAACCTCTTTTTTTTCATAATGCTATTAGCCCTTTTTTTTTTTTTAGAAAGTCAACCGTGAAACCCACAATTGCCAAGGCTTATTCCATTTTTTTATAATAATAGAAATCTCGCGCGAGATAAGTTATCCCGCGCTGGATAAGCTGTCGCACAGTAATTTTTTTTGACGAAAACAGTACAGAAAAATTTCAAAAATTCCAGAAAAATCAATTTTTTATAGAAAAATAAAAAGATTAATAATTCTCAATTGAACGCAAGTCTAACCCTCTTAATTAATTGTCCCCAGCGGAGTCGCCACTGTAGCGATGCATGAATTTTGAATAACAGAGTCGCCACTTATTATTTATTTAGGAAAACAATAAGAAAAACCTTTTTTGATTTTAAAGAGATTTGAAGGTTCGGGGGTTAAGTTATGGAATGGGAAGGTCGTGGAGCACCCATTCCACCCAATCCGGAGATCGGTCTTGCCAATTGAGTATTATCAATCTTTTTAATTAAATAATTGAAGAAGAACAAGAAAACCCTAATCAATTTCTTGATTAGGAATGTCAGATTATATGCTTCGAGATCGCCTTCATCGATTGAAGGGACTCTAGGATAATCCTTTTGATGGGATTACACCACTCTAAAAGTCAATAGAGAGAGAGAGTGAGAAGAAGAGAATAGAAATAAAGGATTTTACCTTGGGTTTAGGGAGTAATTGATTTAGAACGTGGTTCTAAGATGTCTTCTCGGTCGAGAAGTGATTTGGGCAGAGTTTCGACTCAATATGAGAGTCAAATCTTGAGGCGGACAGAGCTTCGCCTTGATTTTAGGCTTGAGCCTTGATGTTCGTCAATCAACGTGGTTAAAAGACGAATTTTGGAGTTGTTTGTGGGTGATTTGAAGGAGTCTTTCGTGGACAGAAACCAACAAATTGTGTGTGTTGTGTGTTTTTTGATTGTCGATCGGGGACCTTTCAATCTAAAACTCTTCTTTTGAAATACTGAAAGTCATCAGGTATTTATAGGGATTCAGGAGGTAGAGGTGGAGAGGTAAAACACTCCTAGGAAGGTTCCAGAACTCAAATTCTATTGGATGACCGGATGGGATAAGATTTTATCAAGAAAAGAGATTGAAACGAAGAAGGAGAGTGATTTTTGCACATCCTGTCGAGGGGATATCTCGCGCGAGACACGCTATTCTGCGCGAGATAACTAGTCATTTGACTATTTTGTCCTCCTCAGTTTATTCCGTTAGTCAGTTAGGTCCAAAACTAACGAGGTTAGTTAGAAACTTAACGAAATATGACGAAACTGATATGCTTTCATCAAAACACAAAAGAGAGACGAAGAGTAGTGTAATCATGATTTATTGGTTCAGAATGGGGTGTCTACAGGATCGACCAGGAGCATTCCTTTTCCATTCCCCCGTTTATTTGATGCCCTGTCAAAGAAGCGTTGCCAGCGATTTTCTCTTTCTAGAGCAAAAATTCCATCATCAGGGAACTGAGGTTCAGGTCCTTGGGGTTCATCACTCGGGAAGTCAGCCAACTGTTCTGCCATTATCTACCCTTTCATGGATTTTCTCGTCACATAAGTGATGTCGTATTCAGCCAAAAAGAATGACCATTTTGCCAACCTCTTGGAGATGGAGGGTTTGTCGAACAGGTTCTTGATGGGGTCCAGCTTTAAGACCAAGTGCACCGAGTGAGACTACATATAATGCTTCAACTTTCCCACTACCCAAACTAGGCCTACATAGGTTTTTTCACAAGCTGGGTAGTTAAGTTCACTGCCTTGTAGTTTTCTGCTCACAAAGTAGATGGCATTTTCAACTTTGGAATCTTTCTTCTCCTGTGCCAGCATAGCCCCAATTGATGTATCTGTAACAGTCAGGTATAGCAATAGTGGCTTTTGCCGATGTGGTGGGCAAAGGATCGGGGGATTCACGAGGTATGCCTTGATCTTTTCGAAAGCAAACTGGAACTCTGGGGTCCATTCGGTGTATGCGTTCTTCTTCATCAGCTTAAAGATAGGCTCGCAAATTGAGGTCAGTTGGTTCACAAAGCGGCTTATGTACTGTAGCCTTCCCATGAAAGATTTGACTTCTGTCAGTGTTCGAGGCGGCTTCATCTCAACTATGGCTTTGATCTTCTGAGGGTCTGCTTCAATTCCCCATTCAGTTACCATGTATCCCAACACCTTGCCTCACTTCACGTCGAAGGAAAATTTAGCTGGGTTCATCCTCATGGAATGTTCTTTGAGACGATTGAAGAGTTTTCTCAAATTAGTGAAGTGTTGGTCATCAGATCCCTTGGAGTGAACTATCATATCATCCACGTAGACTTCAATTTCTTTATGAATCATGTCATGGAATAGATCTGTGGTTGCCCTCTGATAAGTAGCCCCGATGTTCTTCAGACCAAAAGGCATGACTATATAGCAATATGTCCCCCATGGAGTAGTGAAAGTTGTCTTGGCTTGGTCTTCTTCGGTCATTTTAATATGGTTGTAGCCAGCGAAACCGTCGACGAAGGACTTGCCCTCATAATTAGTTGTGGTGTCTACCAACATGTCGATGTTGGGCAGGGGGGAGTCGTCCTTTGGGTTGGCTTTGTTGAGATCTCTAAAATCCACACAGCATCGGAATTTTTCGTTAGCCTTGGTGACTGTTATGATGTTGGAAAGCAAGGTTGGTTATTCAATGACCCGGATAAATCCTGTTTTGAGCATTTTCTCAATTTATTCCTTTACTTGTAAAGAACATTCGGGCTTGATCTTTCTCAGCTTTTGCTTCACTGGCTTGACTTCTGGGTCTAACGGTATTCGGTGTTCCACTATGGAGGGGTCGAGGCCGGGTATATCCTTGTAAGACCATGCAAACACGTCCACAAATTTTCTGAGCAGTTCAATCAGGATTTCCTATTCACCATCATTGAAGAAACTACCAATCTGCGTCTCTTTAGGCTCCTCTGCAGTCCCAAGATTCACACGAGTCAAAACCTCTTCGGCGGCTTGGGCTCGATTTTCCTCTTTCTCGACAACCTGCTTAAAGATTTCTTTAATATATTGTTCGTTTAGTGTGTCCGCATTTTATCTAGTGAATCATTATAAACCGTTTTTAAGTTATTAGTTAATTTATCATTAGTTAAAGTGGCAATCAGAGGATACTCATAAAGGTCGATCATTTCATTCAGAGCAAAGGGAAATACAACGTTGGCTACAACTTCATAGTCCTCCGGTGTAAGGCCATCAGACGACTCTAGGGACTCGAATTCAATGATAAAACACTCAGAGGACTTATGATATTGGACACAAGGGGACGAGGGACCAATCCAAGCTTCGTAATCATCTCTTCTTTGCTCGCGGGCGGACCGGAGAGAGTGTCATGACCCTAATCCTAGGTTCTATTTTGATCCATGCTTGAGTTAGTAATGGTGTGCATTTCATATTATAAAATGTTTTGCATTTGGTTGGTAGCAATTATGTGTTAGTTAACATTTTATCACTTATATTATATATTAAAAATGTTAATAAATTAAAAATAAATATTTAAGGTTTGAATGAAAATATTAGGAGAGTGTAGTGAAATATCAATATTGGAAAATTTAACTTAACATTTTGTTATAATTCTCAAGGTGTTTAAGTGTAAGAAGTATAACTTAAATGATTTAATGAGGGAATGGTTTAATAAGTTGAAGGATCTTAGGTGTAAATTGTTATGTTTATCCTTGGAAAATTATTTGAGAAGCTTCATCATTTTGACAAAACATTTCCTCAGCTCAACCTTGGTCCAAAAATGTCAAAACCTAGTTTCTCTACTTAAAAATCTCCCTAAAATTCTAGAAAAATCCATTGAACGATCCATTCATTTCGTTGTGTTCGGGAGAAGAAGGAGAACATTTTCATCTGATTAAAGTTTTCAAGGTTTCATATTATTTTTCACGTATGTTATTATATTTTCTTGAATTGCATGTTCATTTAGTGTAAAGGTTGATGTTATTGTTGTTTAATGATGGCATGTGATTTTTGGGTCATTTTCTTGAAGTTAAAATGGTAAAAATGGGTTTGGTGTGTGTTGAAATGGTAAGTTTTGTTTTGGCTAACTTGGAAATGATTTTGGTGTGAGTTTAAAATGGTAAGAATGGCTTTGGTTTATTTGGAAATGGTTGAGGTCATTTTGGTTGTATATATACTGAAGTGGGAGTTTTGGAATGGTTGTTTAAGTTAGAAAAATGAATTGTTAAAGTTTATTTGAGTTTGCTGATGTTTCAGCTCTGTTTCAGAGTTTCTAGTGAGGGCACGAGTCATGCCCTATGGCACGAGTTGTGCCATACAGTCGTGCCCAGTCGTGTCTTGAGTTGGACGACTGTATCAGGTAGGATGTTTAAGGGTCACGAGTCGTGCCCTGGCCAGTTTTGATGAATTGTTTTTAAAGCAATGTAAGTCCAATTTTATAACATATATTTCAACCAATTGAACACTATGATCAAAGTACAACATATGAACAACAACATGATGTTTTTATATACCAATTGTGATAATTGTAAGATGGTTAAATAGTTGGTCAAAGTAGGTTGGAACCATTGATTCCATTGAACCTAACTTGCTTAATATTCTTATATGATTGATGTTACATCTTTGAATGGTTATTATAAGTGTGTAGACCTTATGTGTTGCACCTTTTACATTTGTTTGACATCTTTATGATGGGCTTGATTAGGGTTCCCTACTTTGGAATCCTAAGTTTAATTGAATTGGTTCAAGGATGGTTTAGCCTTAGTGCTACTTGTGATTGATACTTGTAATCATTTTGCTATCATTTTGATATGCTATATTGGTATGGTTTCCTACTTTGGAATCATCCATTGGTTGTTAAGCAAGTAGTGATTACTGTGCTTATATTTGAAAGTCAAGTTGGTACTTGATTGTTGGGCGTGTTATGTGATTATAATGGCACCCGAGCCGAGTTCGTTATAATCCATAAACTGGGTCCCTTTTTGCCCAGCCATTGGCCACGGTTTAGGTAGTGGGCTATCTCCCCTCTTTAGGGTATAGTCTAGTTGCACATTTGGGTATGACTTTGTGTCATGGTTCCCGTTTGTTGTTACTGTGATAGGGTTCCGGAACTGCTTCTTCAGTTGCTGTTGCTGCTCGGATCGTGATATCCTTTTGAGGATGAAACCTTGGCTCAGTATCCTTCTAAGTGTTACATTATTTCACTTATGTGTTATATGTATATATATCTTTCTTTGTATGGATAAGAATATGATATATATATATATGATGAATTGTTGTTAAATGCTTTCCTAATGTGATTGCATATCATATTGTTGCATATATAATAACTTGCTGAGATTTTTCTCACCCCGTCCTTTTATTGCTTTCTTAGATAGAGCCGAGCCAAGGGCTAGAACACGTTGAGCACCGAGAGGGCGCCTAGTGGGGATTGTTTTGACAAAGGTATTTCGTAAGGTTACATTATGTAAATGTATAACCTTGGGATAGTATTCCAAGACTTTGACATGTTGTCCTTATTTTGCAAATTTTTAAGGATTGTAAATATTTTTCATTTTGGAACTATGTTCCTTGGTTTGTAAAGAAGTTTATATGTGATTTGTAAAGGGTTGTAAATGGTTAGAAAGTGGTGTGAATTGGTTTTTGAAGTAGAAGTAAATGGTTTTACCTTTAGTTGAAATGTTTATAAAAGTTCTTTACGTTAAATAGGTTTTTGAAATTGATAACTTTTTAGAAAGGACATTTCGAAAGTTTTTTTTTAAAGGGCGTCTTCAGAGCGTGTCCCGACGTGGGGCCAAGTAGGACCTCAGTTCGGGGCGCGTTATTGAGTCTCCCAATTCTTCAGAGGCATTGTAGACTGCATAACCATAGCTTGGGGATCTAACTATTGATGTAGTCCCCTAGGCGTTTAGTTATGTTTGACTTATAACCTAAACCGCTATGTAATCGTCTTTATCATTTATTATAGAGAAAGTATTATTTGGTTCACTATATGTTTGCATGTTTATTATATTGAACTGCGTCCCTAGTTATTATGAATAACTAGTATAAGTTGGTAATGGATAATCATGGAGATGATTATATGCATGTGATGCACATTACACTTATGGATACTTGCTAGAGAACAAGTATTGGACATGACCTACCGATTAGATTTATGACATGGTCTATAGTCATATGTGCCATGATTAAATCTCATAATAGTCGTGTCATTGAATCCTTTGAACCTGATATTATCATCGTCTTCCGCATGATGAACATTGTGTTTGATATAGTTTAACACTATCTTTAATTGGATAGCAATAAGGGCTATGTTGGCATGATTGGATTCATGTAGGGAAGAATGATAAGTCAAGATGGGATTTGTCCCTCTCGTTGAGAGAGATATTTGCTTGGGTCCCTCGATGAATGATGTTGATAAAATGTGTGGCCACACTCAAGTGATTTGATAGAGATCAAGTGCATTTGGATTATCAACATATTCAGAATCGAGAAAGCATTGAACATGTGAGTTGACATGGACCATGACTCATGTTCAATAGGACACCGTGGACAAAGGGATTGTGATATTTGATTATCAAGGAATCAAGCTTTGATGTTATATTTAATTGGGTAGACATAGTGACTTGCTAGAAGTCACTTATGTCTTGTGAGGATGATGTTTCAACTCACTACCAACATAAAATATAATTCCTAAAGGGTCACACACAAAAGAACGGATTAAAAATGGCTTAATTATGGAATTCTGGGGTCAGGGGACGACTCGTCCCCTATTGGACGACTCATGCCCAAAGGGGACGACTCGTGCCCAGTTGGCCCAACTATTCCCCAAGGCAGGGACGAATCTATCAGAGAGCATGCATTAGGGGACTGGTGCCCCTTGGGACGACTCGTGCTCATGAGTCGTGCCCCTGGGGACGACTCGTCCTGGCGGCGCTGGAAACCCATTTGTGCAAGGAAAAAAGACTATTTTCCCTAAGTGTTAGGGATTTATAACAAGTATAAATAGAACCCTTTTGTCCCAGCAAATTGTGACAAAATATAGAGTTTTAAAAACACTAATTGGGTGATTTTGATTACGAATTAAAGATTAAATTCCATAGATTCATTCTACCAAATAGTCAATTATTATTGAAAAGCGTTTCAATAATCGGGGATCATCTAGCAATCCAACAAGAAGAGTTCTTGATCCGTTCGCATGTGGATTACCGATAGAGGGTTATTCCTTTATCACCAAAAGCTTGAAGTCTTCGATCGTTGATTCATCACCAAGTAAGAACAAGGAGAAGATCAAAACCTTCACCAACGGTTTTGAGATTCGTTTTGTTTTTCGTTTTTGAAGATCCGTTTTGAAATAAACATAATTGCATTAAGGTATGTAAATTATGTTTCATATATATATTTCTAATCTCTTCATGCTAGACGGATCATAGGGCTAGGGTTTTGTTGTTTTTTTTTCAAAGTTCTTCCGCTGCGTTTGTAACCCCAAATCCCAACAGTGGTATCAGAGTCGTGTCTTGCCATGATTAGGATTGAAATTGGCATGCTAGATTTAATTTGATTAATTGCTATCCATGCTATGTGAAATAGATCTAGATTTTATGTGTTTTGTTTTATGAAAACAAGTATATATGATATGCCATGTTCATGATTTATGATGAATAATATGATTATTTTATCACATAAGTTATTAATCTATTTAATATGATTAAAGTAGATTGGTAAATTCTCAAAATTGGATCAAAGTGTTTGTATGAAATTTTGTGAAGCCCTATGTTCATGATTATGTACACATAAGATTTAAGTTACAACTATGCGATGTTTGTTACCATGTTAAACCTTCTAAATATTTAAGTCTTATGCCATTCCTTGATTAGAACACTTGTGAAATTTTAGGATATTTTGATGTAGTTTCGACTCAGTTGGGTGTATCATTATATCTTAATTTGTGATCAAGGTGAGATAATGGTTGATGTAGTTTTGACTCAGTTAGGTGCATCTTTCCATGTCTCAGGTGTTTGAAAAAGGTTTGACTTAATTGGTGCTTTCAAATGAGATTAGACCCAAGGCATAGATGAGATTTAAAACATGTTTTTGACATATGATGTCTAATGAAATCTCATAAAAGATATATGAGTCATATAGTAATATGATTGATGTTTCTACCTAAATAGCTTGATTTCGGGCATTGACTCAGTTAAACCAAAATCAAGTGAAATATGGATCTTACCCTACTATGATTATATGATACATGTTTCTATTTGAAGGTGTATAATTTAGTGGGAGTATTTATGAAATACATTATTTGCTCTTAGATGATAAATGTGTTGATACTTATGTGTTTCATTGATTGCATATTTTATTGTAGTAATGGCAACTCACAATAATCAGCCCCTGTCACTGCGATCCGTCTTTGAGAAGGACAAGCTCGAAGAGAATGGTACAAACTATTCTGATTGGATCAGAAGTCTAAGAATTGTTCTAAGGCAAGAGAAGAAATTGTACGTTCTTGATGAACCCGTTCCACCTCCACCTGCTTCCAATGCTTCAAGGGTAGATAAGGATGCTCACAAGAAATATGTTGATGATTCTAATGATGTGACATGCCTTATGCTTGCCACCATGTCTAAGGCCCTTCAGAAGGACCTTGAGCACATGGAAGCTGCTTTTGATCTTGCGGAGCGCTTAAAGGAAATGTTCCAAGTGCAAGCAAGCCATTTAGGTAGAATTTCTTCAGTTTTCGGGCTATCAGGTATTTCAAGTAGTTCTTCCTCATCCGTTTCTATCTCAGCATACGCTTCTTCACTTTCGCGATTGCAGGTAAGGCAACAACAAGTGAAGGATTCACAGTGCTCGTTCTCATGGCCCAACTTAGCAAAAGCAGCTCGTGACACCTGAGTCCAAATGAGGGGTACTAGGGGTCCGTTTCCGAATGCAGGGGCTACCAGAAAGGCATCATGTTTGTCTGTAGGTAAGTAGGAAACCGGAGTGGCTTCTAGATCAAAATCCCTTTTGAGCGATTTTAGGCACTCATTGTATTTGAGAGGTTTTGGTGTGACTCTCAAGACTGTAATGCCGTCGATTCTTGGAGAGGAAGAAAGGGATTCAATGAAGTTTACAAACTCAGCATCTGCCGGAGGCCCAAAGTTTCCTTTCTCGACCAATGCTTCAATGAAATTTCTCCATTCGCCTACCAGTTCTCCATAGGGAACATCGTGCTCTAGGATCTCAAATTTGTATTCTTTTTCAAATTGGTTGGGCCATTCCTCACCTTCCGGGTTTTCTTCTGCTAGCGCATTCAAAGCTCGGCAGTGACTGCAATCACATTTTTAGAGGGTCTCACCATCACATTCAAATCTCCATTCTTTCACATCTTCGGACTTTTCGTGATCGGTTTCCATCGATTCAACATTCGTACTTTCTGTCAGACCTTCATCATCACTAGTTGACAACCACCCATTGCTTATGGCATTCATGCTGTCATTTTCGGCGTGGTTGTTCCAGATTGATTTTGGGTCCCGGGCCTCAGTCGATTTTTCGCTTTCGTCACTATCACTGGAGTTATCATCCCATATTACGTAGAATCTGGCCAAGATAGAACGTTGATCACTACTATCGGAGGAAGAGAGGTATGTGCAACCACAGAAATTGTCATAGGCACCCAATGTTACAGACGGAGATCGCGACCCAGCCTCTCCTTCTAGGAAATGCGAGGGAAGAGTGGGAGGTAGCGGTACATACTTGACTCCCAGAAAGATATAGAGGCAATTTTCTTCATCTGATTCTTCACTTTCGCTGCTGTCAAGACAATATTCAGCTTCTCACAAAACCATCTTGCAGAACAGTACTAGTTCTAGGTGTGCCTCAGCCTCTCTACTAATATGCCCCAACACACATGCCTGCCTAAAGCTCCTTTGCTCTATCATCTTTGAGTGCTCTAGCCACCTTGTGTAACAATTTTTTCATACTTTGATCTGAAAAACCCCAATTCTTTATTATCAGCTATTTCTTTCTCTGAGAAGTAGCGAGCTTCATACTCCCGCAAGAAGCTGTTAACATGGGCCCGGGGATGATTGGTTTGCTCATCATTTTCGAAGCTGGGAGGAGACCCAAATTCATGATCATTGACAAAATTAAGTGTGGGCACTCAGGAGGCCCCATCCACCTTCCTGGCTGGCTTCTTTAAGCATGTTTCCTGAATAGCATCCTCCATTATCTTGACACATTCTTCGTAGGTCAACCTATTTTTGGTTACCTTGAAGATCACCATTTTTTCGATATCGCTGTATTTTGGATTGTTCTATATTATACTGATGAAGTCAAATTTTGTGGGAAGAGCAGCTTTGCGGGAGTTAGCCACACATTATATTGGGGTTCTCCATTCATCCTCCAAATCATCCAGCTTTGCGTTGAGCTTGACAACAATTATGCAACCTGAATCTTCCTTATGAAGGGTGTCTTCAATATAAGAAATGTTAGCCCCAGTTACCGCTGTCTTGCTCACTTGAGAGGGTTTCCAAACTTCGATCATGTTTACCCTATTGTTGTTTCTAGGGAATGGATTGTTGACTGTATTAGGTCATTCGGGTACCTCCAAATTACCCTTCTCAACTAATCCCCATATGGCCCTCTTCAAGGTTATACAATCATCAGTAAGGTGCCCGTGATACTGGTGGAAAGCGCAATGCTTAGACGTATCCAGAAGGGTGTTAGGATCCTTAGGCTGATAGTTGTCCAAAGGCCGAATCAGGCCCTCTTTGACCAATCCCCTGAAAACTTCACTCAAAGGCATCCCGAAGTTACTAAACATTATACTCTGAGGTTTGGGCACATCAACTTTCCGTGGCATGAAAGGGGTGGTGTTGTTGCAATCCTGACCCGTAAAGTTAATTTCCTCTTTGCCTTTGGGCTGGGCAAGAGCAGGATTAGAGGTAGAGGCTCGGTGCCGGTAAGTAGGAGTAGCGGCTTGCTGTTGGTTGTAAGCCCACTCAAATTTAGTCCCAGAACTGACCATGGCACGCAGATCTGGATAGGGAAAGTTACTGAGGGACGTTCTCAAATGAGGTTTCAAGCATGACTGAAAAATATCTAACTGTTCCTCATCAGAAGGAGGAATTGCCATCTCGCTCAGCTTAAGGTTCCAACGCTTGTAAAATTCACCGATATTCTCGTCAGGATGCTGTACAGTTGTCTGCAAGTCTACCCGATTTGTTTCCCATTCTAGATTGGCTTTGTACTTCTCGGTGAAAGCGTTGGTGATCTGTTCCCAAGTAACCCTAGACTCGGGCTTCAACCGAAGAACCACTTTAGAGCGCCCAACTTTAAGGAAAGACTGAAGTAATCAGCCAACTACTGATTCGTGCACCCTTTGGATTTTATGGCTAGGGTGTAGGTGTCCAAGTGGGTCTTGAGACATGCAGTTGCATCGAACAGTTCTAGATTGGGCATCACGAACTTGTGAGGTAGAGGCATAATGGAGTCGAGATCTGTGGGCCGGAGAGCAGACTTCTTCCCTATCAATTCGGTAATCTGCGCTTTCATTTCCTTCTGCTGTTCTATGAACCAAGATAGATGAGAGTCCAACGGCGAAGCCGGAGTGTTCGGGCCAGTGACAGAGCTGGAGAAAGGATTCACCATAGGCGGCACACTTCTGGAAGGGATGGCAGGACCTGGGGCATAAGTGTAAACCTGCTCTTGGCCTAAGTTGCCCTGGGAAGTATAAGTAGGAGCCTGAGCATAAGGATAAAACCCGACAGCATGCTGCTGATTCCCAGTGGGCAAGGAGGATGGAGGCAGACCTTAAGTGGTCGGGTAGCCCGAATTCTCGGGGTGAGACACATAGGAAAACTTAAAGGGGGTCGTGGCCCTTGGTTATACAATTGCATGTCTTGTTGGGGCGATGGTGTATAACCGAGAGGATACTGTGGTCCTGGTGATTCAGATGAGACGGGGATGGAAGCTTGCTAACCCGTAGGACCTTGAGAGAGGAACGGGTTCGTGGAGGCTTATGAGGCACCGGGAGCTGATTGACCGGTATTTTTCTGAGGAAGGATACCTGACTGCTGCTGAGGGGCGCTGAACTGACCGATACCTGACTGCTGTCCTAGACCAAACTGTGGTGGCGGCATTCCGGAATGTTGCTGCGGCATTCTAAAATGTTGCTGGGAAGGCCTAAACTGATCCGTACCAGACTGCGAAGGCATCCCGACTTGCTGTGGCATTCTGAACGGTTGCTGGGAAGGCCCAAACTGATATGTACCAGAGTGGAGAGGCATCCCGACTTGCTGTGGCATTCCAAGGTGCCCCCAGCTATGAGAAGACATTCCGTACTGACCTTGTCCCCACTGAGGAGCAACAAACTGGCTTGTCCCGCCGGACTGCATGGGCATACTGGACTGTTGCTGAGGGGTTGGCTGACCCATAGGTTGAGAAGCATGGGCCCCGATAGTGGTCCCATAGGAGGCTGGTGGTGGCATCCTGGTATATTTAGGGCGACTGAGAGTAGGATTAGGGTCCTCTTCATCCTCCACGGTGAAAGTGCCATCGAGATTGAGAACGGCTGCTAAACTGTGACTCCTGATAGCCTCCAAAAGGCTGTTCATCTAAGCTTCCTGTCGCAGCCTCATCTGTTCTGCCAACTGATTCCATTGTTGTTCTGTCTGAGGAGTCTCGGGAGGCGGAGTGGTATTATCCCCATTATTCTCACCTGATGCGGACATTCTGAAAACCAGAGTTGAAGCAAATGACGAAGCTGAAGATGCGCTCGATTCTTCCCAACTGACCAAACGGTGACCCGGTATCCAAATCCAAGCCTTGTGAGGTGCTGCGGGAGGAAGACACAGGGGAGGTTCAGATTTCAAGGGTTAGAAAAGGGTAGGTATTTGGGCCTAGGTCTCATGCAACATGCGATTATTTGTTCGAAAAGATTGCTCTTCTTTTTCGCGAACTACTCTAAGTCTTGTATCAGTGGGACCCATCACTACGCCTATAGACCCATCAACCTGTAACCTCGAACAAGGGTTCCATAGGGAAAGCAGGTCCCACTGACCAAAAAGGAAAACGAACCTAAGGTCTAGTGGGTCATAAAGCCTTAACGCGCACTCGATGCAAATTACGGACAAAGCCAACGTCGAGGGTCAAGATTGAGTTAAGGTGCTTGACGAAAAGCCGGCATGACCTTAACTGATAAGTGTCCACGAAGGATCTTGACTCGTCGTTGATTAAGCGGTAATTAAACATGGACTGGGCGTTAATCCATGATGACTCGGTGTCACACCAGGAGCCGGTACATAAGCCGTGCGGGCCAAAGTCAAAGTCAAAGCACCAGTCAAGATCGAGTCAAAGTACACGACAGAAAACCGGTATGACCTCGACTGATTTAGGTCCATGAAGAATCCTGACTCGGCACGTTGATTGGGGTTTGACCGACATGAGGTATGCACTGACGCGGCATGACACAGACCAAACCAAAAACTAACCAAGTCTCGGACAAAAATGTGTTTCACAGACAAGTGCATGGTAGACATAAGGGTAAACCAATGGTTGTTTGGGTCATCCCTTGCTCGCACCGAGAGGCGTAGTAATACCTCCCGGGCTGCTACTGAGATTTCCCGGGTTAAGGACGTAGTGTGCAGTGTATGGTCAAGGTGCGCGTAGTGTGCGGCAGTCTAAATTCTTTTTTTAGTAAAAAGAGAGATTTACAAATGTGTTTAAAGGGCATGATATATGCAAAATATTTCAAAAATAATTTATTTTGAAAACATTTTCGAAAAAGTTTTGAAAGCATGTAAGCACATAAGTACATAAGAGTCGACCAGTCAAAGTTATTGGTCAAAGCTTTATCGTAAGGGAGGACTGCCTCCCTTTTCAAACATCACAAGTCCATAGTCAAACTTTGACTTTTCCCGACATGGTCAAATCAATAGCAATATATCATAACAAGACTAATATGTACAAGGAAACACACATAAAAACACAAATTTCAAGTAATGGGACGGAAGCTTGACCCACGAAAGCTAAAAAAAAAGACTACTTTTTTTAAAAAAACAAGTTTTAAAGCTTAGTCCCCAGCGGGGTCGCCACTGTGATATACCCCGATCTAATTTGGGCCAACAATTTGGAGTTTCAAATAATTTTTGGAATTGGGTCAATCTTAGCGGACTTAAAAACAAACGGAGTCGCCACACAATTTTAGTTTAGGGCCAAAAATTTGAAAAATGCCCAAAAATAGAGAAATGAGTTCGGAGGTCACGTAGCACTCCGGGAAGAACGTTTGGTGTTCACCTGGAATTCCTCGTAAGAGGAGTCTTCTAAACTTGAAAATAATGTGTGTGTGTGTGTGTTTTAAAATAGGTTTGACTTAAAGGACTTTCTGAAAAATAAAATAACTTTACTGGACTGGACTGAAAAATGGTGTAAAATGGTGTTGAAACTGAAAAAAACAGCAGAAACTGAAAATGTATGCAGATGACAATTTCATCCACGTGGATGAAATTGAAGTGCAATATCATCTGCGCAGATCACTCTGCAATTTAAATTTCATACAGCTTCTCAGTCTGTCTTTCTAATTTCCAGAAAGTTAACTGGATTTACAGAGTTTAAACTGATGATACTGTAACTGGAAAAACAGTAAAGCAAGGGATGTTTGATTTTTAGCATCCATGCTTGTCCTCTCTCTCTCCCTAGACTTGATTAGTGATCATTAACTATATCAAGCCATCATGGGGGTATATTAGGACTTGAAGCACTTCATTTGCAAAGGGATGGGGGATTAACATGTAAACAAGTAAATATGTAAAGTAAACATAAGGGTTAACATGTAAAATAAAGTTAGGTCAAAGAAGTATCAACTTTTAGAGTAGATCTCTAAGGTGGTCATAAGAAGTGACCATCCTTGAGATATAGGCTCAAGTGTATCAATTACATCTTTGTTTGACCAACATGTGAGTCTTAATGATGTTCATCCATGGAAATGTTTCCAAGGTGAGCGTCTTAGACTAGGAAGGGACATTTACAAGGGAGAAAATACTTGTAAAGTAAAGGGACATGGGAAATGACATATATAATGAAAATGTGGATCTTTTGTAGAGAATCATCTATGGAGATGAACTCCATGGAGATCCTCTTAGATCATAGGACAAGAAGGAAGGATTTGAACAATAAGTAAGCAAATAAGATTAAATCATTTTAGACATGAAATGGATGCATGAATAAAGAGGGTTTAGGTAGGGGGAAGGAGGGTTTACCAATTGTTACACCCTATCTTCTTGGATTAGTGTTTGGGCTTGAGGAGTTCAAGGTTTATGTATGATTTTGTGTTCGATTTGTGTTTGGGTTTGTATCTAGGGCTGTTTTGGGAGCTTAGTTTGGTAGAGTAACAGTAAGAGAATGAATTTTGTTGCTCCTGAAAATGAAGGAGAATGGCTCAATTTATAGTTTAGCCGGGGGTACAATTTCATCCGCGTGGATGAATTTGACATGACAATTTCATCTGCGCAGACAAAATTGTCAGCGTGCCTAATTTTTGCGGAAAAGCATTTTGGCAGCTTCTATTTAGTCAAAGTTTCTTTTTTACTTGGAAATTACGCTTTCCAGCGAGGCCACTGGCCATTTATTTATTCCTAATAGGTCCTTCCTCATCCAAATTGTCTAAAATAATGCCCGAAATGCCCCTAAATGATTATAAATCATTAAATTGGACTGACGGAACCCTAATGACCCATATTGGGGCACTTACACCGATGTTCCTCTTACACCACCTAAACCTGAACCAAATTCTAATATTCATATACCATTTCCTAACCGATCCTCACCTCAACCAATCACACCCCCTCAATCGGTTCTACTCCTGCACTAGAAATCTTAAGGTAAGAATCGCTCAGACAGGACATTCCAAGGGAAGTGACACCAGCTAGAGGACATCATATTAAAAATGTGATTGGTGGTATCTTTGGTCCCAGAATGACTAGAGGCCAAAGGAGAAATATAGAAGATCAACATAGTTTATTTTCCTCTGAGATGGTCTCAAACATAGAACAAAAGAATATAGAAGAAACACTTAATGATCCCAGCTGGGTAGAAGCTATGCAAGAAGAACTCAATTAGTTCGACCGATGGTCTTGGAGTTAGTGGCTCGCTCCATTGATCATACAATGATAGGAACAAAATGGGTCTTTAGAAATAAACTGGATGGGTTTGGAAAAATAACAAGGAACAAAGCAAGACTTGTGGCTAAAGAGTACAGACAAAAAGAAGAAATTGATTACGATGAGACTTTTGCCCTGGCTGCTAGACTAGAAGCTATTAGGTTATTCCTTGCCTACGTTGCCTGCAAAGAGTTCAAGTAGTAGCAAATGGATGTGAAAAGTGACTTCCACAATGGAGAACTTCAAGAGCTTGTATATGTTGATCAACCTCCCCGATTTGAAGACTCCAAGAAGCTTAATCATGTCTATAGGTTGAACAAAGCTGTATATGGCCTCAAGCAAGCACCAAGAGTATGAAACTTTCTCCAAATTCCTACTAAGTGAGAAGTTTGAAAGAGGTAAAATTAATTCAACATTATTCATTGCTAAGCATAATGGTCATTCATTGTTAGTTCAAATATATGTAGATGATTTTATATTTGGCTCTACTAATGAAAAATTATGTAAGAGATTTGAGAAACTTATGCAAAGCAAGTTTGAGATGAGCATGATGGGAGAATTAACCTTCTTTCTTGGATTTCAAGTTAAACAAACTCAAGAAGGAATCTCCATCAATTAAGCCAAATACACAAATGACCTTATCAAGAAATTTGGTCTTGACTCTGCTCATCCTCAAAGCATTCCAATGGCTGCTAATGTAATTCTTGACAAAGATTAGTCTGGTAAGAAATTAGATATGACACTTTACCGAGTATGATAGGATCTCTACTTTACTTGACTGCTAGTAGGCTAGATATCATGTATGTCGTTTGTGTATGTGTTAGGTTTCAAGCTGATCCTAGAGAATCCCACCTTCAAGCTGTTAAAAGAATCATAAGATATCACGTGGGAACTGTTCACTTAGGTTTATGTTACCCTATAGATTCATCTTTTACACTAATCGGTTATTTAGATGTTAATTTTGCAGCTTGTAGGGTCACAAGGAAAAGTACTAGTGGAACTTGTCAATTTCTAGGTCACTTATTGGTTTCCTAGTTTGTAAGAAGCAAGCCTCAATTTCTACTTCTACAACTGAAGTTGAGTACATAGCCGCTGGAAGTTGCTGCTCACAAATCCTTTGGATGAAGCAACAACTGGTGGACAACGAAATTCCAACTGAAGTATGTCTCATCTATTGTGACAACTCTTCAAATATCTCAGTCTCCAACAATCCTGTGATGCATTCCATGACAAAGAAGATAGACATCAAGTATCACTTTCTCAAAGATCATGTTAATGTTGAACACTAAACGTTTTGAATTCCTTAGAGGTGAACTAGGCATGATTGATATTCGTGGATAAATTGTACTAACTTTGCTACTTATGTAAGCTCAACTGATCAAGAAGATGATATCCCTATTTTGCCCTCAACCTATCATTACTCCTCAACCTTAACAGACGACAACCTCTTAATCGGTCATATACTCAATCGGTTATAGTCTTTTCAATCGGCTACAAGCGTCTACCGGTCAATGCCTTCAAGCGGTTACTCTTAACCGGTCATATTAGTTCAACTGGTCATCAATCGCCTAACTGACAATGAATTGTGGCCGGATCAATCCATTTTATCCGGCGCGTTTGACACCCTGATGTCCATTCAAATCTTATCAGCCGCAGATCTGACACAATTTGTGATCTGTCTACCAAACTCATTTCATAGGTAGATCAAAATAAAATTTTTGATCAAAAGGTAATCTCTGTATCATTTCTATTTATCCAAAATGTTATCTTTTTGTTCATTATTATGTTCAAAATTTAAAACTGTTGCACGCGTTACTATTTTTATGCTTCCATAATTATATTTACATTAAGTTCGTGTCTCATTATCTCCTAATTTTAAACTTCAGTTAAAACATTTTAAACAAAATTTTGTTTTTCCCCATAAAACCTTTCGTATTCCCCTCTGTCTCTCACCCTGCTCTTCTTATAAAAGGATTCAAAAAGCAATCATTCAATATTTTTGATACCCTCTCACTCTCTCAAACTCTCTATATTCTCTATGCTCTCTCTCTCTTCTCCATCGCCGGCAAAGTACATCCATTTTCTTTCGGAGTTAATCAAACGTTTTCAATTTTTCTTCATCTCTCATCTGGTAACACTTAGATATTTTTAATGTTATGAATATTTTCTTCTTTATATATCTAAAATATTCTAACTTGAAATGATTGTGTTCTTGATGTTTACAGATGGCTCCCAAACCAACTCCCAAGAAAGACATATACGGAGGTTACATTCTATCTTCGTTCTTTGATTTGGAGCAAGGCAAGCTTCTGAAGGATATTATTGCCGGCGTCAGAGTTCTTCCATTTCTATTGCCAGAGGGTTCTGAAGATATTTACTATGAATTGGTAAAGGAGCTATTTGACAATGGGTCAATTGATGAAGATGCAAAGGCTGGTGAGGTTCCCTCTATTATCTCCACCATTGCCGGTATAACTATTACCTTCTATCCAGCCTCATTCAACCTTCCCAAATCTTCCCTCGATCGATTCCTCAACTGTGTCCATGAAGAATATGAAGTTAGCTTGGGCTCAAATCAGAGTTGATGAGCTATTTGTGACCGGCGAGGGTAATAAGAAAGATGACCAAGACCCCATCAACTGTAGGGTTTCCGAGGGTCCATGCGCAGCGGAATAAGCAATAACTCGAAAATCCCCAAGCCCTAGAATCCGTTCTAGATGAATAATTAAGATAGATGAAATAGAAATACCAACCTTGAATGCTTTTGCCTTTGATAAACTTGACCCAACTCCAGATTGAACGACCTTGATAATCCTTGATGAACGAACGGGAATCACGAACCAAAGATCTTGACGAGCGAAGATCCTCTATGTGTATCCACGCGATGAACGAACCCTAGAACTCTTCTAGGAGGATTGCTAGATCCTATTGATTGAAACACCTTTCAATCAATGAAGAACAAAGGATTTGGTAGTGTTGGATTCTCAATTCTTAATTGAAATCTCTCACTTTTTGTGTTTCTCTCAAGCCAAAATGTTCTAATGACAGCTAGGGCAACCAGTGGCAACTATTTATACGTTACAAATAAAAGCCCTTTGCAAAAACCCTAAAATTAGGTCATTTACGTATCAGTCCAGGCCCGACGGGACGACTCGTCCCCAGGGCACGAGTCATCCCCTTGGGACCTTCCACTGATTCTGGCGTCCCCTCATAGGGCACGACTTGGCTTTGCTCACGGGATGAGTCATCCCTTTGGGCACGACTCGTGCCCCAGAGCACGGGTCATCCCTCAGGACACCCCCACTTATCCTGGCGTCCCTTCATAAGGCACGACTTGGTTCAGTCATGGGGACGAGTCGTCCCCTGAGCACAGAAAACTCATTTTCTTCATTTTTGACAATTCGTTCGATGCGTGTGACCCCATAGGACCATACTATGTTGGCAATGAGTCCGATCACATCGATCCTCATAAGACATGAGCAGACTCTAGCAAGACATCATGCCTACCCAAATAGTATAATATCAAGTTCGATTTTCCTACATAGAACATATCACAATCCCATTGTCACACGATGTTATATTGAACATGAGTCATGGTCCACGTCAACTCATATTGTTCAATGCTTTCTCGTTACCAAGTAAATTGATTAATCGAATGATATTAATCACATTAATTCATTCGGGCATGGCCATGCACTACATCAATCTTACTTACGAGTGGCCTAGCAAACATCTCTCTTTACGAGGGACAATTTCCATCTTGACTTATCATTCTTCCCAACAAGAATCATACCATGCTAATGATAGCCCTTATTGTCATCCGGTTAAAGACAACGTTAAACTATATCAAACATGATATTCATCGAGCGGAAGACGATGATAATCTCAGGTCAAAGGATATCAATGATATGACTATATGAGATTTAATTATGACATATGACCATGACATAAATCTCATAATGGGTCAAGTCCAGTACCTTGTTCTCTAACAATTACCCATGAATCTAATGTGCATCTCCATGCATATAATCATCACATGATTATCCATTAGACTTCATACTAGTGCTTCATAAGTACTAGGGACACGATTATTATAACTAAACATGCAAACACATATAATAATCAAAGAAGCAATCTCATATATAAATGAACAATGACATTACATAAAGGTCTATCTCTATAGGCCTAGGGCACTAACACCTACAGTCTCCCACTTGCACTAGGCCCAATCATTCATGTATCTTATACCCATGGACCTAACATGACCATGATGTTTAGCTTGTGGTAAAGGCTTGGTGAGAGGGTCCGAGATGTTGTCATCCGTTGGTACCTTGCATATCTTGGCGTCCTCCCTTTCACAGATTTCTCGAATGAGGTGGAAGCGTCTCAAAATGTGTTTGGATCGCTGATGTGACCTTGGTTCTTTTGCTTGGGCAATAGCACCATTGTTGTCCTGAAACAGCTCTATCGGGTTAGTGATACTCGGAACGACTTCTAAGTCACTAACGAACTTCTTGATCCAAATCGCCTCCTTAGCCGCATCGATGCTTTGCTATGTATTCGGCTTCGTTGTAGAATCGGCAACGGTGCTCGCTTGGAACTCTTCCAACAAACGGCACCTCCATTTAGCATAAACACAAAACCAGATCGCGATCTATAGTCATCTTTGTCGATTTGGAAGCTTGCATCCGTGTAACCCTTTACAACCAGATCATCTTCCATTCCTCCAAATACCAAGAATACATCCTTAGTCCTTCTCAAGTACTTAAGGATATTCTTGACAGCCTATCCAATGGTTCTCACCAGATCGGGATCGGTATCTACTCGTTGCGCTTAGAGCGTACGAGACATCGAGTCTAGTACATAACATGGCATACATGATAGACCCAATTGCCGAAGCATATGGTATATCACTCATCCTCTTTCGCTCATCATTTTGTCTTAGGACAATGAGTCTTGCTAAGAGTAATGCCATGTCCCATTGGCGGAAGTATCCTCTCTTAGAATTTTCCATGCTGAATCTTCTAAGGACCTTGTCAATATATGTACTCTGACTCAAACCAATCATCCTTCTTGATCTATCTCTATAGATCTTGATACCAAGGATATAAGCCGCCTCACCCATATCTTTCATTGAGAAACATTTTCCTAACCAGGACTTTACAGTCTCAAGTGCAGGAACATTGTTTCCAATGAGCAAGATGTCATCGACATACAATACCAAAAATAGCACTATGCTCCCACTTATCTTCTTGTATACACAAGGTTCATCTTCGTTTTTGATGAAGCCAAACTCTTTCGATCGATTCATCAAAACGTAGATTCCAAACTCCGGGAAGCTTGCTTCAATCCATAAATGGATCTCTGCAACTTGCACACTTTGTTAGAATCCTTTGGATCGACAAACCCTTCAGGCTGTATCATGTATACATCCTCAAGTAGGTTTCCGTTAAGAAACGCTGTTTTGACGTCCATTTGCCATATCTCATAGTCGTAATATGCGGCTATGGCAATTAGGATTCTAATAGACTTAAGCATTGCTACGGGCGAAAAGGTTTCATCATAGTCAATGCCATGAATCTGCCTATACCCCTTAGCAACTAGCCTAGCCTTATAAGTATGTACCTTCCCATCCATGTCGGTTTTCTTTTTGAAAACCCACTTGCACCCTATGGTTTTTACACCTTCGGGTGAATCAATCAAGTTCCAAACTTGATTATCGTACATGGATTTGATTTCGGATTCCATGGCTCCTAGCCACTTGTCCGAATCAGGAGTGGACATCGCCTCTTGATAGGAAGTATGTTCATCATTCTCAATGATTTCTACTTCATTACTTTCCGTCATGATAAATACATATCTCTCAGGTTCGGATCGTATCCTATCCGATCTGCGAAGAACTTGTGTATCTTGAACCGGTTCCACAACAGCTTGTGAATTTGGTTCCGTCTCTACTACTGGCTCTATGTCATTTTCAGGTTCTTGAATTTCTTCAAGATCAATTTTACTCCTACTAGTTTCTTTAGAGAGAAACTCTTTCTCTAGAAAAACACCGTGTCGAGCAACAAACACTTTGTTCTCGGATTGGTTGTAAAATTGATATCCTTTCGTTTCCTTAGGATAACCAACGAAAATACATTTATCAGATCTAGGTGCAAGTTTATGTTCAGAAACCAATTTCTTTACATAAACCTCACATCCCCAAATCTTCATGAAAGATAAGCTAGGCTTTCTTCCATGCCACATCTCATGTGGGGTTTTAGGAGCCGATTTAGTAGGGACCTTGTTAAGTGTGAAAGCGAGTTGTTTCCGGTGCATGTCCCCAAAAGGAAATAGGAAGGTTCACTTGACTCATCATCGATCGAACCATATCTAATAGAGTTCGATTTCTCCTCTCGGACACACCATTCCATTGTGGTGTTAGGGTGGAGTAAGTTACGAAACAATTCCACAACTTTTCGGATGATCGTCAAATTCTTGGCTCAAATATTCACCACCTCGATCGGATCGAAGTGTTTTAATAGTTTTGCCAAGTTGATTTTGTACTTCACTTTGAAATATTCTAAATATCTCAAATGCTTCACTTTTGTACTTCATCAGATAGACGTAGCCATATCTGGATAAGTCATCAGTGAACGTTATGAAGTACCAAAATCCTTCCCTAGCAATGCTATTCATTGGTCCACATACATCAGTATGTACGAGAGCCAACAAATCACTAGCCCTTTCACTACTCTTAGTAAAAGGTGCTTTAGTCATCTTACCCAATAAACAAGACTCGCAAACATCATATGATTCATAATCATATGAGTCTAAATATCCATCTTTATGGAGTTTAGAGATGCGTTTCTCGTTTATGTGCCCAAGATGGCAATGCCATTTATATGTGTCATTCACATTATTTGGTTTGGATTTCTTACTAACATGATAGACATTATCAACATTATTCTCAACATCCAAGACATAAAGGCCATTAAAAGAATGAGCAACACAATAAAGCATGTCATTCAAATAAATTGAAAATTTCTTATTCGCAATAAGAAAATTGTAACCCTCATTGTCTAAACATGAAATAGAAATAATGTTTCTGCTCAAATCTGGAACATAATAACAGTTATTTAAAACTAAAATTAATCCGCTTGGTAAAGTGACTTCGTAAGTCCCTAAGGCCAATGCAGCAACTCTTGCTCCATTTCCAACCCGTAGATCTACTTCACCCTCTTTGAGCAACCTTCTATTCTTTAGTCCCTGCACATTTAGGAAAATGTGAGATCCACATCCGGTATCTAATACCCAAGAACTAGAGGTAGAAAGTAAAATATCTATCACATAGATACCTGAAGTCATGACAATCTCATTGCCCTTCTTCTTAAGTCCTTCCTGATAAAGCTTGCAGTTACGCCTCCAATGCCCAGTTTCCTTGCAATGGTAGCACACCGCATCCTTTTGGGATTTGGGTTTAGGCTTCTCAGCAACGGCAACCTTTGCCTCCGGTTTAGCAACTTTTGCTTTACCCTTATTTTTGAACCCCTTTCCTTTATTCACCATCAACACTTGATTGGTTTTCTTGGTAATATTGTTCTCCGCATTCTTTAGCATCCCATGCAATTCAGACAGAGATTTATTCATCCCATTCATGTTATAATTCAGAACAAACTGATTATAACTCTCAGGGAGTGAATGCAATATCATATCCGTAGCCAGCTCTAACTGGATAGGATACCCAATCCTCTCAAGGTGTTCGAGGTGACCCTTCATCTTCAACACATGAGGCCCAACAGGTTGTCCTTCAATCATCTTGCATGAATGAAGAGCCTTCATAGTGTCAAACCTTTCCGTACGTGCTTGCAAGCGGAACATTTCCTTCAAATGATTTCCCAAATCATAGGCTTCCATGTGTACAAGGTCCTTACGAAGAGCCTTACACATGGTAGCAAGCATCGAGCAACCAACATCAATAGAATCATCCATATGCTTCTTATGTTGGTCCCTTTCCGCTTTAGTTGCATTAGCGGTAGGCTCGGGTGGAACGGGTCCATCGAGAATGTACAACTTCCTTTCTGTTTGAGAACAATTCCCAAGCTGCGGATCCAATCCACATAGTTATTGCCATTCTCCTCTAACTTGTCCTTCTCAAGGGCGATCGCGATGACATGTTTTGATTATTGTTTACGGCCATTGATCTACAAAGATATGCAACAAGATATGAACACATATAAGTACCAATCCATTTAAGAGATTAATTAACGTATTTTACAAATACTCCCACTAAATTATATAACCTTCTTATACAAACATGTATAATATAATTTAATAGGCTAAGACCCAACTTTAATTTAATTTCAAGTCGGCTATGGCACGATTTGCTCAAAATTAAACTAAAAAGGTAGATAACATTTATCAATCATATCTATATATGACTCTTAGATCATTATGAGATTATAGAAATCATATGTCACATGTTTCAATCTCATCTTATGCCTTAGGCCCAAAAGCATGTTTTGATAGCCTAATTGAGTTCAACCATGTTAAATGTATAGCAATCACTGTGTTTGCTCATCTTGATCATACAAAGATAGAATCAATGTACCTCGTTTGTGGCGTAGCCTACATGAAACTATCCGTGTACTCACAAGTGTTTAAACATGGGTGGCATAAACAAACTCAAATTACAAAGAAGGTTCAATTTTTCATGCTTATCAATTACATCCCAAGGTTGATTCATGAAAACTATATGAGCATAATTATGAACATGGAATGATGCAACACATATCACATTTGATCAGTAATTACTAGTACGCGGCCACGTGCTCCAAGTTTATCCCACACTTCCATCGAAGTGCACAGTGGGGAAGGTTTTGGTGTCCACCAATATACCAAGTAATACTTCACAAACATCCTAGATTAATCACATTAATCATATTAATGAAATTGACATCCCATAATCTAGATTAATCATATTAATCATATATTACAATTTCATAATCATGGTATATCTATATATACAATTACTTCACAAGTAAAACTCATACAATTTCATATTCTAGATCATGCACATCATGAAAATTCATATAATCATATTACACAATTATCATGATTATCTAACTAAGCATCATGAACGGGGCTCTGATACCACTGTAGGGTTTCCGAGGGTCCATGCGCAGCGGAATAAGCAATAACTCGAAAAACCCCAAGCCCTAGAATCCGTTCTAGATGAATAATTAAGATAGATGAAATAGAAATACCAACCTTGAATGCTTTTGCCTTTGATAAACTTGACCCAACTCCAGATTGAACGACCTTGATAATCCTTGATGAACGAACGGGAATCACGAACCAAAGATCTTGACGAGCGAAGATCCTCTATGTGTATCCACGCGATGAACGAACCCTAGAACTCTTCTAGGAGGATTGCTAGATCCTATTGATTGAAACACCTTTCAATCAATGAAGAACAAAGGATATGGTAGTGTTGGATTCTCAATTCTTAATTGAAATCTCTCACTTTTTGTGTTTCTCTCATGCCAAAACGTTCTAATGACGGCTAGGGCAACCAGGGGCAACTATTTATACGTTACAAATAAAAGCCCTTTGCAAAAACCCTAAAATTAGGTCATTTACGTATCAGTCCAGGCTCGACGGGACGTCTCATCCCCCAGGGCACGAGTCGTCCCCTTGGGACCTTCCACTGATTCTGGCATCCCCTCATAGGGCACGACTTGGCTTTGCTCACGGGACGAGTCGTCCCTTTGGGCACGACTCGTGCCCCAGAGCACGAGTCATCCCTCATGACACCCCCACTGATCCTGGCGTCCCTTCATAAGGCACGACTTGGTTCAGTCATGGGGACGAGTCATCCCCTGAGCACAGAAAACCCATTTTCTTCATTTTTGACAATTCGTTCGATGCGTGTGACCCCATAGGACCATACTATGTTGGCAATGAGTCCGATCACATCGATCCTCATAAGACATGAGCGGACTCTATCAAGCCAACATGCCTACCCAAATAGTATAATATCAAGTTCGATTTTCCTACATAGAACATATCACAATCCCATTGTCACACGATGTTATATTGAACATGAGTCATGGTCCACGTCAACTCATATTGTTCAATGCTTTCTCGTTACCAAGTAAATTGATTAATCGAATGATATTAATCACATTAATTCATTCGGGCATGGCCATGCACTACATCAATCTTACTTACGAGTGGCCTAGCAAACATCTCTCTTTACGAGGGACAATTTCCATCTTGACTTATCATTCTTCCCAACAAGAATCATACCATGCCAATGATAGCCCTTATTGTCATCCGGTTAAAGACAACGTTAAACTATATCAAACATGATATTCATCGAGCGGAAGACGATGATAATCTCAGGTCAAAGGATATCAATGATATGACTCTATGAGATTTAATTATGACATATGACCATGACATAAATCTCATAATGGGTCAAGTCCAGTACCTTGTTCTCTAACAATTACCCATGAATCTAATGTGCATCTCCATGCATATAATCATCACATGATTATCCATTAGACTTCATACTAGTGCTTCATAAGTACTAGGGACACGATTATTATAACTAAACATGCAAACACATATAATAATCAAAGAAGCAATCTCATATATAAATGAACAATGACATTACATAAAGGTCTATCTCTATAGGCCTAGGGCACTAACACCTACATCAACTATTCCCTAGCCAAGATTGTGGACCGATGCATCATCTGCAGGTCAGGCTCCCACCACTGCATCACTATGATTCAGTTTGAAGCCATGGTAGCCATCTTGCTGCAAAACGAATTCAACTGGTGCACTTTTATTTACAATGTGATAGTGGCGACATTCAAGAATTTTAGGAAGGAGAAACCTCTTGCTAGGGCTAACAAAGCAAGGCCATACCATTATCTTCTTATTAGAAGAGTTTTGAGGAAAAATCCTGATATCCTTTCTACTTCAACTGGTCAACCAAGCTATCCCTAGTCATGGGTAAAAACCTTTGACAAGGCTGACTGGGGAAGAATTTCGAAAGATGCTATTATTACCTCAACCAGTAAAGCCTCTGTCGGTGCTTAACCAGCCGAGAATAAAAAGAAATCATATAAGCCAAAAGTGAAGAAATCGGCTGAGGTTGAGTCCTCTCAACTGGCTCCCACTTTACTGGTTAAAAGGAAGGCAATCGACACCATCGATCACCATCGATCCGCCGGTCAAGGCCCCTCAACCGGCAGCCCCTTCAACCACTTATAATTCTCCACCTTTCAGACCAAAGAAAATAGCCAGAAAGTAGGCTGTCCAATTCCAAATATTTCCTACTCCCTCTACTTCATCCTCCTTACCAAAATCCAAACATATTCAAAAGTCTGCCTCTCAACTGGCTAAAGAAAATTCTTAAAGGAAAAAAGCAGATTAAAGCTGACATAGCTAATTTTGTACCCTTTATTCCTAAGATGTTGTTTACTCATGACTTCCTGATTGGTGAAACCCCAATAAATCGGCCATATATCAGACCCATCGGTTAGGAAGTGAGAACCGATTAGGAACCCAACCTTCCACATCTTCTACAACAACCCTTGGGCTATTTAAGACAAGTTGATTCCTTCACCCAACTGGGTTCATCTTATTGACCACCTACCTCCCTTTCACAGAAGACTCCTTCAATTCCATGAGCTACACAAAGAGTCAGTACCAACTGGAGATGTTTTTAATTATGTTGATTTTGAGAACACCCATGAGAAAAAGGGCATCTACTTCAGTAAATAATACCAACTCAGTGAGTTTGATTCTTCTCTATCCAAGCAGGACCTCTTCAAACTCTACAACTGTTACTATGATTTGCTTCCCAATCTATGGAATGCTTTCTATTTTTCTGAGGATCA
>JAFEMH010006688.1:0-12500 GCA_022495995.1 Adenophora triphylla var. japonica | reverse complement strand
GCCCAATCCTCAAAGCAACTATTGTCCCAGCCTATCAAGGAGGCCAGGCCCAATCAATGCAAGGTCCACGGCCCATCTCACATATCAGTCGACTAAGTCCAACGTCCGACCCACCAGGTCCCGACCTACCTTAGTCCGACCTCACTATCCAAGCTCTAATACGGGTACGATCCATGCTCTACCCGTCAGTTAGGCCGACCATTCCTCAAATGACGACCTCGACCTAAACAACAAGTGACGACCTGACACTTGCCGGCGTATTTGGTTGAACAATTCTCATAATCACATCCCTACAAATCAGGGGCCGTTATAGACACGTTCTCATGACCAATAACCGCCGCTACAATCTCGGAGCACATGTCGCCTCCCCAAAAATACACCACTATTGCCTATAAATACTTCATCACTACCAAACGGTGAAAGGTAACTGCCATTTTGTTATCTGAATTCATTATTCAATACATTTTGAGCTATATACAACGTTATCTTACTCTCACGCCCGAGCGTCTTCGCCGGAGACACATCCGGCTAGTCGTGGGTTCTGATTTCAGGTGAAGGAGCCAGGTGATTGGTCCTGCCACGTGGAGGATTACTGATAAGCACAATTCCTGCAGCATCAGTTTGGTTCCATTGCCAGGAAATGTGCTTAAGCTTGACCTCGAAACTCTTCTCAACCTACAACCATGGTAACCCCAGGCGGGCATGTTGAAGATGCTTCTGAAGAATTCAATGAAGTGAACAACAATGCCAATACAAACGCTGGAAATCTCAACGTCAATGCTGAAAACATGGATTTGCCTCCTCCCCCACCAAATTGCCCTCACGGTAGAGCAACGCGCTCTACCAGTGTCGTTGATGGTAAAGGATTGCCTGACACAAGGAGAGGGAAAAGGCATATGGATGGACAAGGAGCTCCACCCCCTTCTAAGCGTCCAACTGGACAGGTGAACATTGGAAACAGGGCAGGTCCCTCAATTAATCCCATGAGCAAGAAAGAAATGATGTTGGAGCGAGCCCAGATTTTGGCTGATTTGATAGCTATGGAGGAGGCAGAGCAGGCCGACGTGCGCTCAGAAAGAGTGGCTCCCACTCAGGTCTCTGATAGGCAACAGGCCAGGAGTGCTAGGCCAAATGAGGGTGTGGGACAGAATGTCAAAAACAGGATAGTCCAACGAGCTCCCACTATCGTTCATGTGCCAAGTAACAACCTAAGGGCTAGCCTCACCAGAAATAGGGAGCAGGAAGCTCAATCTGATTTGAGGACGCGCTTAATAGCCAATCGAAACCGACGTGGTTCCCCTGCCAGGACACAAAGATCAGGGTCTCATAGAGACAGGAATGGGCGCAGGTCGCCTATAGGAGGGGAAAGGCGCAGGTCGCCACTTGGAGATAACAGGCGCAGGTCGCCATCCGGGAATGAGAGGCGCAGGTCGCCCCAAAGGAATGATAGGCAAAGGTCTCCAGTTAGATCGGAAAGGGCTCCTTCCCACAGAGATAGGAGAAGCAAGCAGGTGACTCCACCCAGGAGCGAAGGTCAGAGGTCAAATGTTGTCCCCCCTGCTGGAGAAGATAGACCCGACGCTAGGGAGTGGCTCCAATGGAAGAGAAAGTTTGAACAATGGGAGGAGGAGAAGAAAAAGGATACTGGAAAGGTCGAACGAATTGACTTTGCTCTTCGACCTCTATCCAAGGAGATGAGAGATAGTCGACCTCCTCCTAGTTTCAGGTTACCCCTTCTAGAGAAGTACTCAGGGTCAACTAATGCAAAGAGCCACATACAGCATCTGGAAGCCACCATGTGTTTTGTAGCAAATGAGGACGACAATATGTGCAAAGCCCTCATAAGCACCCTCACAGGAGCAGCGTTGACGTGGTTCAATGGCCTGCCAGCCAGTAGCATCTCCACATGGATGTGTTTGAGGACTAAATTCTTGGATCGCTTCTCGACTGCAGGAGCTCGAAAGATGACTGTCACCGACCTAAATAACTTGGTGCAGGCAAAAAATGAAAGCTCGATGAGCTACTTCACCAAGTTCAAGGAGATGGTTGATAAGATAGAGGAAGACCTCACTGATAGGGAAGTCATCAATTGCTTCCGAAACGGTATTTCCTCGGCAGACATGGATTATGAACTCACAGTTCGTACGGTCGCAACTAAACGAGGAGTTGTTCGAAAAGGTGTATAATGTCGCTCTAGCTGAGGAAAGGAAAGAAAAGAAGAATGGAAAAGGCCCCAAGACTGAGGTGGCTGATGACAAGAAGGACTCCAACAAGAATGGAGGAAACAATAAAAATGGAAAGAACAGGACAAGGGCGACAGAGAGGGTGCCCGAGACTTTCACTCCCCTAACGGTGAGTCGAACTGAAATCCTGAATGCAGTCGAGTTGGCTCCACCTGCCCCAATAAACCCAGGCAACAAGTTCAGAAGGGACAACAGCAAATACTGTGATTACCACAAGGACACGGGTCATCTCACGGAGGATTGTTTAGGCTTGAAGTGTATTATCCAAAGAATGGTCGAGCAGGGAAGACTCGACGCATATGTGAGATGCCTCAAACTGGTGGAGGCGAGCAGCCTGCAGGTGGACAACAGGGACCGAGGCAACCTAGATTGAATATGGGGGTCATTACAGAGCTAGCAAGCAACACAGCCATCAAACACAAGATCTTTCAGCTCAACAAAGCCCCACATGTGCCTCCAAGGAGAGATGTCAGAGATGAAGCGATCAGCTTCTACCCCCATGAATTGGCAACTAATATGGCGGCTAGGGAGCAAGTTCTCGTCATCCCAGGTCTCATAGATGGATGTACGACGAGCAGACTCTTAGTCGATACGGGGGCCTCCAAGGACATTTTGTTCTATAAGACTTTCAAAGAGATGGGTCTTAATGATGGGCAGTTGGAAAGATATGATGGCAGGTTGGAGGGCTTCACCAACTATCGAGTTGATGCTAAGGGCCAGATAGAGCTCGACGTCGACCTAGGCCAACACCCCCAAAGGATCGTGTCGAAGGTACAATTTATTGTGATTGATGTAAACAGTGACTATGCCGCCATACTTGGTATTCCTGGACAGGTCGCTCTTGGAATGGTGGCATCGATCCCTCATCAGCGAGTCAAGTTCCCCACACCTGCTGGAGTAGGCTGCGTACAAGGCACAGCTCGAGCCTACCTGGACCATGTTCTCCGGGAAAGAAAGAAGAGGGAGTTAGAAATTGAGACTGCAGATGGTTACTTGAAGCTGTCCCAGTCGGTCACCAAAACTACTCGACTGTCAACAATCACCAATGTGGAGGAGTCGACCTATCGCTCAAATGACGAGGTCATGATTGAGTCGACACGTCACTCTGAAATCACAGAGGTCGATCCAGATGTAGTTATGGTCGACCAAGTCCTCATAGGCAACCTATGCCTCCAGATCGACAATAACTCGGGGGCCACCACCACCACCAGCGAGGTTGCAAATAAGCTGGATGATATGATAGCAGAAGAAGCTCCACACCTGGGGGCCGAGGAGAGACAAAGGGTCAGAGAAATCATCATTGAAACCACAGGTTCGAGAGATGGTCCAGAGTTAGAAGGCGTGGATGAGCTAGAGTCAGTAATCACTAACCCTTCCTACCCCGATCAAAAAGTTCAAATTGGAAAGCGGCTATACGTTGAGGAGCGAGCGAGAAATCATTGAGCTACTCAAGGAGAGTAATGACGTCTTCGCATGGAGAGTAGAAGACATTGCCCAGGGAATCAAGGAAGAAGTCGCCGTTCACAGACTTGAAGTTAACCCGACCATAAAACCTAGACCCCAAAAGTTGAGAAGTTTTGCTCGCGACAAGGAAGAGGCTATAAAAACTGAGGTACAAAAACTTTTGAGTGCAGGGATAATCAAGGAGGCCACTCATACAACGTGGTTGGCCAACGTGGTCATGGTGAAGAAATCAAATGGCAAATGGCGGATGTGTGTCGACTTCACCACTCTCAACCTTGCTTGCCCTAAGGACAGCTATCCTCTTCCTAGAATCGACAAGCTAGTCGATTCCATTGCTGGTCACTCCACCCTCAGTTTCCTCGACGCTTACTCAGGGTACCACCAGATTAAGATGCATGAGGACGACATAGTCAAGACGGCATTTCAAGCGGCTGGAGGCATCTACTGCTACAACATGATGCCATTTGGTTTGAAGAATGCGGGTGCAACCTATCAGAGAATGGTGAACAAAGTCTTTGCTTCTCAAATTGGCCGAAATATGGAGGCTTACATCGACGATATGGTCATCAAAACTAAGGCCGGACGTCACGTAGTCGACCTAAAAGAAACATTCGCCAATTTGCGAGCAAACGACATGAAGCTCAATCCCAGCAAGTGTGTCTTTGGAGTTGCAGCTGGCAAGTTCCTGGGATTTATGGTATCTCAACGAGGCATAGAGGCTAATCCGGAGAAGATAAAGGCCTTAGTCGACATGAAGGCTCTCACCAGTATCAAAGAAATGCAGCGACTTAACGGGAGAGTAGCAGCTCTTGGTCGCTTCATATCTTAGTCAGCAGAGAGGTCTCTCCCCTTCTTCAAGGCTTTGAGGGGGACGAAAAATTTTGAATGGACGACCGAATGTCATTCGTCGTTTCAACAGCTGAAGGAGTACCTCGCTACTCCACCTCTCCTGAGTAGCCCGACCACTGGTGAAACCTTATTTGTGTATCTGTCTGTAGGAGACAAGTCAGTTGCAGCAGTCTTGATCAGAGAAGAGGAAGGGCTTCAAAATCCAGTATACTACATCAGCAAAGCCTTATCAGACGTGGAGAGCAGGTATTACAATGCTGAAAAGGTCGCCTATGCTCTAGTCGTAGCTTCAAGGAAGCTGCGAGCTTATTTCTTGGCTCACCCGATCGTAGTACTGACTAATGCACCCTTGAGAAAAATATTACACAAGCCGGAGAGTTCAGGTCGATTGCTCAATTGGTCAATTGCCCTTACTGAATTTGACATTGAGTATAGACCTCGAAAGGCGCTGAAGGCTCAAGCTCTAGCAGATTTCTTGGTCGAGCTTACGTTCACCAAGGAAGACAGCGAACAGCGAGCTCCGAAAGAGAAAACTAAAGGGAAAGAGCCGAAGTCTCAGGTCGACATCAGTCTACCCGATGATTGTTGGAAGGTCTATTCAGATGGATCAGCGACCAAGAATAGCAGTGGAGCTGGGATAGTGCTAATTGAACCAGAATCTGGGACGGTGTATGAGGAGTCACTAAGGTTCAAGTTCGATGCTTCCAACAATCAAGCTGAATACGAAGCCTTGATAGCAGCCATAGAATACGCCAAGTGTTTTGGAGCGACTAAAATCATGGCTTATTGTGATTCCCAACTGATAGTCAACCAGGTCAAAGGCGAGTACGAAGTGCTTAGTTCCACTCTGATCAAATACTGCGACCTGGTGAAGGAATTGATAAAGGATCTGGAATTCTGGGAGATTCAGAGGATTGGAAGGGAAGACAACGAGCTAGCCGACCTCCTCTCGAAATTAGCCACTTCAGATGAGCCACATGATGAGCCCATCTCTTTCCTCGAAAATCCAGCTTATGAGAGAGTAAAAATTCAGTGTGTAGAAGATCCTTCAAGAAATTGGGCTTATGAGAAGTGTTGGATCGAAGAAATGAAGGCGTACATAGAAAGTGGCAAGCTGCCTGATGACGAGAAGAAAGCTTGAGCAATCAAAAAGAAAGCTCCGAGATACGTCATTCAAGGAGGCAATCTGTTCAGAATATCCTACACTCGACCATTGCTAAAGTGCATCCACCCTCAAGAGGTCGCCCTATTGATACATGAAGTACACCGTGGAATTTGTGGCGGACACCCGGGGGCCAGGACTCTTGCTGACAAGTTAATCACTTTGGGGTACTACTGGCCGCACATGAGAGCTGATACTCACAACTTTGTTCAACAATGTGATCAATGCCAAAGGTTTGCCAACTTACCTCATATGCCTACCACCGAGCAGACACCAGTGATTGCAACTTGGCCATTTGACATGTGGGGTGTCGACTTGATTGGACCCTTCCCTCCCGCCCGGGGAAATTGCAAGTATGTGATCGTCGCTATCGATTATTTCACCAAGTGGGTTGAAGCCAAGCCATTAGCTCGTATCACAGAGGAGAATGCCATCAACTTCATTCATGACTTCATTTGGTGTCGGTTTGGTTTTCCTCGAGCTATAGTGTCCGACAATGGTTTACAGTTCTCCCAAACCTTCGAAGCAGAGATGAATCGAGTAGGAATCAAACATTGGAAATCTTCTGTCGCCTATCCCCAAGGCAACGGGCAAGCTGAGGCAGCGAATAAACTTGTACTATCTTCGCTAAAGACAGGGCTCGTAGGTCAACGCAATAATTGGTTGGACGAACTCCCCCTTGCTCTTTGGGCAGTTCGTACAACCACTCGGGGGCCTACGGGGGAAACCCCTTTTGCTCTCACATATGGATCAGAAGCCATGGCACCTGCCGAGCTCAGATTTCCTACTGCTAGAGTGACTTTCTTCAATCAAGAACAGAATGATATCAACAGATTGATCGACACGGATCCGATCGACGAAGCGAGATACGGCTCTTACCTTCGAATGGTCAACTACAAGCAGCGAACTAAAAGTTACCACGACAAGAGGGTCAAGGCAAGATCATTTCAAGTAGGAGATCATGTGTTGAGAAAGATCGAAGCAACGGGAAGGAGAACTCAGCAGAATAAACTATCTCCCAACTGGGAAGGTCCCTACATAGTCACTCGAGTCGTCAAAGAAGGAACCTACATGATAGCTCATCCTGGGGGAGAAGAGTTGAAGCATCCTTGGCATGCCACTCACCTCATCAGATATTACTTCTAGTTTCCAAATTCTAAGCTCAAAGTTTGTCCTAAGTTCTAGTTTTCTATGTAAGCATGCTTTACTTCAATGAAATTACAAGTTCTATTCGACCAAACATTGTACTACACTCTATGCAATAAGCTCGATTCTCAATCAGCTTTGTACCTTCAAGTGAGTTCGACTCTTAGTCAACTTCACTTCAACAAGCTCGATTCTTAATCAGCTTTGTACCTTTAAGTGAGTTCGACTCTTAGTCAACTTCACTTCAACAAGCTCGATTCTTAATCAGCTTCGTTCATTAAGCAAAGTCCGACTCTTAGTCGACTGAACTCTAACAAACTCGACTCTTAGTCAGTCTGCTCTAATTAGCTCGACTCTTAGTCAGCCTCGTTGTAACAAGATCGATTCTTAATCAGCTTCGTTCATTAAACAAAGTCCGACTCTTAGTCGACTTAGCTCTAACAAACGCGACTCTTAGTCAATCATGTTTCCAAAAGCTACATAAGTCTGAGGTTGACTTAACCGTCATAGGACAGGTTGACCTTAGTCTTAGAATAACTCATTGGCCCTACTATATCTAGCTCGACGTCTACATGCTGACATCAAAAGCATACAACATACAATAAAGAGAAGTCAGCTAGGATTGGATATAACAAGTCTCCCAAAAGCGGGCTAAGACTTGGGCATAATAAACTTACAAAAGTATCATGCCTCCCAAAAAATATGGCCCAGGCATGCAAGTATTCCAAAAAATCAAAAGAGCGAAAAGTTTTTGGGGGCTTGTTCCATTACACAGATTTCATCAAAAGTCAAACAACTTGATCGGAGGCATTGGGGTTATCGGTAGTAGCTCAATTTTCATTCATGGTTTCATGCTGTGGGGAGCTCAAGGGTTTACCCGACTCAGAGAAAACCTGATGATCGAACTCACCCTCCACCTCCACCTCCATCTCCTCTTGGTCTTCTGCATCCTCCATTTCTTGGAGCACAGTATCAAAGGTCTGAGGAGCTAATTCAGGGGCAGTCCAAGGCTCACAGGCTTCCTCTTGGTCCTCCTGGGCAATAAAGGCTAAATCATTCTCGGTATAAGGCACAAGCGAGTGGCCACCTCGAGCCGCCATATCATATTGAGGCTCTCGAGCCCAGTGAGCTAGCTGTTCAAGTGAGACCTCTGAATCAGGGTCGACCAAAGCTCGACGTGCCATATGGCGTTTACCCAAATTCAAAAAGTCCCTGGCCTTAGCAATGACAGCATTATAATAATCATCTCCACCCTTGAACTCGTCTACAGCCTTCTGGGAAGCGACTCGGAGGTCCTCTTGCCATTTCAACCTTGCAAGCATGTGCTCCTCATTTAGCTTGACCAGGAAGGTATCTTTCTCCTTCAAAAGCTTGGTAACTGTTGCCAGCTCTGTTCTAGTCTTCTCAAGCTCCGATCGATCCGAATCTCTCTCTTTGGTCACCTCGACCACCTTGGCATCAGAGGCCTTCAGATCCTCCAAAGCTTTAGCCGCATCCTCCAAGGCCTTCTTCTTCACCATCTCCAGGGCCTCATACGAGTCGTCCAGATCGTTACTCTCTCAATGGAGGCCCTCCAAGAGATTTTAACTTGCTCGACCATGGTGAGGTTCTGCATTTCAAAGAAATTGAAGAAGTGTTAGCTCGTAATTCAATATGATCGAGTAAAATAACAAACGACTAGAATGAAAAAGAAAGTAAAAAATTACCTTGCATTGAATCATCCCAGAACGAGCAGAAAACTCTTCAGGTGTTATTCCTTTATCAGCAAAGTGAGCCAACAGATCCACATCAATGGCTCTTCTCACAACCACCTGGCCCAAGCTCATATCTGGGTAACGGCGGCTCAAGCTGTTAACCCCAGCGAGTGGAGGAACATCACTCAACCTCCTCATCTGGTCCTCAAGGGATTCTTTGGTGGGGGGAGGAGAGGTTGGTGGAGGCATCTGGCTTGAAGACACTGATTTCCCTTTTCCAGAGCGCAGCCTCTTCCTCGTATTCAGAGGTTCGTCATCAGCATCTACTTCCATGATGTCATCTTCAACAAGCACAACGTTTGGAGGACTTACCCCGGCCATCTCAGCCCCTGAGGTCGCAGCATCAACCTCCTGGATTGGGTCGGAGCTTAGGCTTGCTCTAGCCGACCTGGTGGACTCGTCACCCCCATCAGTAGCATCCACAGACTGGGTACCACTTTGCAGAGGGTCATCTTCTTCAATCCCCTCCATTGGCACCATCCCAACGTTATCCTTGGATAGCAAGTTGGTCCTTCTTTCAGCCTCCCTCTGCCTGTTAGCTCGAGCATTAGCAGCTCCGTGAGCCTTCTTTGCTTTCTTCTTGTCGGAAACACCAACGATACGTCCCATATTTGCTTCTTGTTCGGGAGTTAAAACTGCAACAAAGTCAAAAATAGCAATGTGTTAGATCGACATACGAAAGTTCTACATACGAGCAGAAGTTCTATGTACGAGCAAACTATGTACGACTTGACCATCCTATATGCGAGTTAAAGAACGACGAGCTAAGAGAAGAGCATACCACACAAAATCATTCATTATCTTTGTCATATCAATATACAAGCTACGAGCTTATCACTGGCGAGCTTATTATTCTACATACAAAGTTCTACGTACGAGCAAGCTAGATAAAGGGCGAATAAAGGAAAGCTAAGCAGGGATATCTTACCACCAGCATGCTCCCCATTGTCCTTGCAGTAGTTGGCAGTCTTTTTGCAACGTTGACACTTATCTTCAAATTTGCCCAAGGCATGGGTAACCCAATCAGGATAAATAGTGCCTCTTCCAACAGGCACCAAAGGTTGCACTTCTCCCTCTCCAGCCATCATTCCAGCCTGGATGAAGTTATACTTGGTCGTAATCAAGCTCTCCCAACTAATGGGCCCCTTATCAGCTAACCGACACAGCCTCTTATACAGATCGAAATGCCAGAGTGGCTCCCAATAGACCCTCTCATCCACGGTTTCTGTCTCATCATTGGGTAAAGGGAACTCCCATCCCATCCTACTCTCTACAACTACTACATGCAAGTTCCAGCCACTGTGCTTACTAGGGAGGTTTGTGAAGAGTTTGGGAGATTTGGGTTTAGAAGGAATGCGATGCTCGAGATCCTCCCCACTATACTTGATACAAAAGAATTCCTTGAATACTCTCATACAAGGTTCATATCCTAAGAATCTACAGACCATAGCAAAGCATACCAGAACCCTACAAGTATTGGCTCCGAGCTGAAGGGGTAGGGCATTAGCACACTCTAAAAATTCGTTTATAAAGGGATCAAGAGGCAACCTGAGGCCGGCTACGAATTGACCATAGAAGAAGGCTACCCTAGTGGCGTCCTTGGTGAATGTCGGCCTAAACGATCTCATAAACTCCTTCGAGTATAAATGGTCACCCTATAATCTTCCTTACTTACCTCACGTAAATCCCGAGATCAAGCCATACCTAGAGGGTAAGTTTTTCTTTCCCTGACAATGGCCCTTGAGGGATGTATCCCCTCTCATTCTTCCCAGGCACCACGGATGACCCAAAAGCATCCACTATCAGGGGCCGGAAGAGGTTGAAGCCGTGTTCCCCTCCAAAGTTGCCATATACGTACAAGAAGAAGGAGAAACGGGGGAGTCGGACTCTATGATCATGTTCGGGAGTCTGTCTAAGAGCAACTTACCTAAGGGCGACCTAGACTCCCTAGGAAACTTTTCCTATCCCTAAGGAATGACGGTTTATGGACATCCCTTAACATAAAACAGGCAATGTGATTGAGTAATTCATGGAAAAGATGAAAGGAGACCACATTTGAATCGTCGGTCGTCGGTTCACCTACATCCATTTCTAGGGGGTAACCACTATCTCGCTAAAGTTCAATCCCCACCTTGGTCACAATAGAGGCACACTCATTCAAGGTCATCTCTCTCCACTCACCGTTTATGTGCTTACATACACGACGATTAACGGTACAATACCCGTACCAAGCTCACTGGTTCGCTCTTGAAGGTCCTAGCCGTGGCGGAAATCAAAACAAAGCGAAATTAAAGCCCTAATGCAAGAGTACAAGATAAATACCTCAATTGATTGCGAAGGGAGAGTCGTAGACAAAGACGCAAGCTTGGAACTAATCTGCCGCAATTCCGCAATTATCGCTAGGAGAAGGAGAGTTTGGAGACGTTAAGAATTCAAATCGAAGGGGATTACGAGTATTTATATTTTCCTAAATTTGGAGAGGGAAAAAGAAATTCAAAATTAATTTTCCAGAATTAAAATCCGAGGCGGTTTTCGAGAAGGACTACCAAGCGTCAGAGTAGCAATGATGACAAGAAAACGGCGCTCGTTCCGATCTGACCGTTCATCGCCAACGTCCAGGATTGTGTCACGTCGTGATGGTCGACCTACCTCAAAATCTAGCAGCGACCTGCGAGTAAAGTGACTCTCATCAAAGATCTTCTTAACTTCCAAGTCGACAAAGTTAACTCGAAAGTTGGGGCAGCTGAACACCTGAAAGTGTCGAGTTGGGCCAAGTAAGCAAAGCCCAATCCTCAAGCTTAACTATTGTCCCAGCCTATCAAGGAGGCCAGGCCCAATCAATGCAAGGTCCACGGCCCATCTCACATATCAGTCGACTAAGTCCAACGTCCGACCCACCAGGTCCCGACCTACCTTAGTCCGACCTCACTATCCAAGCTCTAATACGGGTACGATCCATGCTCTACCCGTCAGTCAGGCCGACCATTCCTCAAATGACGACCTCGACCTAAACAACAAGTGACGACCTGACACTTGCCGGCGTATTTGGTTGAACAATTCTCATAATCACATCCCTACAAATCAGGGGCCGTTATAGACACGTTCTCATGACCAATAACCGCCGCTACAATCTCGGAGCACATGTCGCCTCCCCAAAAATACACCACTATTGCCTATAAATACTTCATCACTACCAAACGGTGAAAGGTAACTGCCATTTTGTTATCTGAATTCATTATTCAATACATTTTGAGCTATATACACCGTTATCTTACTCTCACGCCCGAGCGTCTTCGCCGGAGACACATCCGGCTAGTCGTGGGTTCTGATTTCAGGTCAAGGAGCCAGGTGATTGGTCCTGCCACGTGGAGGATTACTGATAAGCACAATTCCTGCAGCATCAATATATATTAATATATTAATGATTATTAATATATATTAATATATTAATGTATATTAATATATATATTCATATATATTAATGTATATTAATATATATATTCATATATATATATATATATATATATATATATATATATATATATATATTAAATATATTAATATATATATATATATATATATATATATATATATATATATATATATATATATATATATATATATATATATATTAATATACATTAATATATTAATATATATTAATATATATATTATAATATATATATTAATATACATTAATATATTAATATATATTAATATATATATTATAATATATATATTAATATATATTATAATATTTATTAATGTATATTAATATATATATTCATATATATTAATGTATATTAATATATATATTCATATATATTAATATATATTATAATATATATTAATATATCATGATATATATTAATGTATATATAT
>JAFEMH010006687.1:0-115850 GCA_022495995.1 Adenophora triphylla var. japonica | reverse complement strand
CGGGTTCCCATTTTCCCGGGGTTGTCTCACGGTAGGGGCTTTACTTTCGGCACTAAGTCGCCCTCTTTGATGTCTCTGGCCTTGACCTTTTTATCAAATGCTCACGGCCATTCGCCTCTGGTAGGCTCGGGTGTGTTCCATGGCTTTTAGCCTTCTCTCGTCAAGCGGGGCTAACTCATCATGCATTGCTTGTGCGCAACCATTCTACTTCATTGACAACCTTTGTTTTCCGGGAGGACCCTTAATGACGGGATTTCCCGACTCAGCTGGTAACACTTGCTTCCATCCGTAAGTTAGGGCAAAAGGAGTTTCTCTGTGGCTGTTAAACCAGGACGTTACGCTAGCCCCCGAGTGCTAGGTGCGGCTTTTCGGGCCAATCACGACCACGGGTGGCCATGCTTAGGATGATCCGCTCGAGTGTCTTATTAGCGGCTTCCGCGGCTCCATTGGTGCGAGTGCATGCGGGGACGACTTGTGGCGAGTAACTCACGAAATTACGACGGCGGATCTATCGCAGTCTCCTTTGAAGTGTGACCCATTATCGAAATGATCTCGTTGGGCACCCCATATACGCACATTATGTTTTCTTTGATGAAGCTGGGCCACTTTTACGGAAGTGAGGACCTTGTAGGACTTGGCCTCTACCCACTTGGTGAAGTAGTCGATGGCTACCAACACGAACTCGTGCCCGTTGCTTCCGGTCGGGGCTATTTTCCACTATCACGTCAATGCCCCAAGTTGCAACGGCCAAGGAGTCGTCATGCGGTACGGAGTCGTGAGGTGGGAGATGGTTGAGGTTGGCAAACCGGCACTTGTCGCGGAGTTCGGACGTGCGACGCGGTCTGTCTCCATGGAGATCCGGTAGTAACCCATTCGAGGATCACTTGCATCGGGGGCTCACGGCATTCATGTATGAGGGACCCTTGAGGACCATTGTGGACTTCGGTCATCAACTCTGCACGGCTCTTTCTTGAGTGACACATAAGAGGAGTGGTCCTTGATAGCGTTTCTTGTACGGGTTGCCTCCTAGGATGACATAATGGGAGGCCAACCTTTTCGGGGCTCGCAAGCTTTTGGCTCGACACCTTCTTTTGGTCTACCTTCTCTCGTCTACGAAAGGCGATTCTAGTCTTTGAGGAATTAGTAAATACGATTGTACGAGGTTCCTTTATGGGCTCGGGTCCCGGGTCCACTTCACAACGGAAGGGTGGGGCTTCTCTTCTACCCACTCTGAAGGGCTTTATGGCTTTTCCCTCGGGGATCTCTACCAATGAGGCTAGAGTAGCTAGGGCATCTGCGAATCTGTTCTTTTCCCTCGGCAGAGTAGTGGAAAGTCACTTCTCTGAAGCTGTCCAGTCAACTCCTCCATTATGGGCATGATACCGTTGCGGATTAGGGTCCATGATCTTCCACTTGTTGGAGACTTGGTTGATGATCAGTGAGTCTCAGTAAACTTGAGCTCCTTGACATTTCTTTCTAAGGCGGCCTCAAACCCGGCCAATGCAAGGGCTTCATACTCGGCGACATTGTTCGTGGCGGGAAAGTTCAACTTGAGGGCTATGGGGGTATGCTCATCTTTCGGATCGACCAATAGCATTCCTACACCATTTCCTCTTTTGTTAGCGGCTCAGTCAAAGAACAATTGCCATCTATTCTCGAGGCTCAGCTGCAAGAGATCCCTTCAATGCAGGAATTGGGGTTCGAGGCCACTCTGTCTTCATTGCAGGGAAGTTCGCCGGGTGATCGACAATGCTTGACCCTTGATGGCCTTTGCAGTCACATAGTTGATGTCGTATTACGCCAAGAAGAAGGACCACTTCGCTAAACGCATCGAGAGGGAAGGCTTGTCAAAGATGTACTTGATGGGGTCCATTTTCGAGACCAAATTCACGGGGTGGGCTTGCATATAATGCTTCAATTTGCCGACTACCGGACAGATCCTGCACGGAGTCTTTTCACATCTTGAGTAATTGAGCTCGCTCCGTGTAGCTTCCGGCTGACAAAGTAAATGGCGTTTTCTACCGAGAGTCTTTCTTTTCTGAGCAAGCATAGCCCCAAGCTATAGTGTACGCAGGAGGTGAGATAGAAGCGAGGAAGAGGCTTACGTATGTGGGGGCGTAATCTGGGGGATGTACTAAGTATGCCTTGATGCAGATGAAGGCATCTTGGCATTCTTCGGTCCATTACGTGTCCACATTCTTCTTCATGAGCTTGAAGATGGGCTCGCACATAGTGGTCAGCGATTGTGAAAGCTTGGGCGATGTCTTGCAATTTACCCGTGAAGCTCTTGACTTATGCGGGTTTGAGGTGGCCTCGCTATCCATGATGGCTTTGATCTTTCGGGGGTCAACTTCTATACCTCGCTCAGTGACCATATACCCAAGCACTTTTCCCCTTGTCACTCAGAAGGTGCATTTGGCGGGGTTTAATCTCATGGAATGTTGTCTCAACCTCTCAAAGAATTTTCGTAGGTCAACAAAGTCTTGCCCACTCTCTCGCTTTGGAGTGGATTATCATATCATCTACGTAGACCTCAATCTCCTTGTGGATCATGTCATGAAAAAGCGCGGTTCTTGCCCTTTGGTAAGTAGCCCGGCATTCTTGAGCTCGAATGGCATTCTTTGTATAACGATGGGTTCCCCGTGGTGTGGTGAAGGCTTTGTCTTTTCTTGGTCTTCCTCGGCCATCTTGATCTGGTTGTAGCACTGAAAACCATCAACGAAGGATTTGACTTCGTAGTTGGCGGTGGAGTCCACTAGGATGTCTATGTTTGGCGAGAGGGTAGTCGTCTTTGGGGCTGGCCTTGTTCGGATCTCGGAAATCCACACGGCGCACCTTCCCATTGGCCTTGGTTACGGTCACGATGTTGGACAACCATGTCGGGTATTGATGACTACGATGAACCACTACCCGCATGTAGCTTCTCAATTTCTTCTTTGACTGTAGAGACCATTAAAACCGGCTTAATCTTTCTCGGTTTACGCTTTGCGGCTTAGCATCGGTGCTAGAGGGATTACTGTGTTCTACTATCGAAGCTGTCTAGCCTAGGCATATCCTTGTATGACCATGCAAACACGTCGACGTATTCTACGAGCGGCTCGATCAATCTGTCCCTTTCAACCCACTGGAAGAAGCTTCCAATCTGTGTCTCTTTAGGTTCCTCAATAGTACCCAAGTTCACACTTATCAAAACCTCCTCGGCGGCTTGGGCTAGGTTTTCCTCTTTTACGAAACACCTTAGCAAGATTTCTTTAATGTATTGTTCGTTTAGTGTGTTTGCATCTTGTTCAAATGATTCATTATTAAGCATTGTTAAGTTTTGAGTTAATTTATCATTTGTTAAGTTGGCAATAAGAGGATAATCAGAAAGATTTGTCATTTCATTCAAGATAAGGGGAAAGATGACATCGATTACATTTTCATAATCCTCGGGCGTGAGGCCTTCGGATGACTACGGGGCTGGAATTCAAAGATTCTGACTCGGTTGAATAGACAACAGTGACTCTGGACCCTACGCTACTTATTGACTCGAGGGGACTTGACGAGGGTTGGGTGGGATCTCGCTCCTTCTTCTTGTTGCCACAGGGAGTAGCGATCTTGCCGGCGTTCTTGAGAAAGTTGGAGACTTGAAGCGATCAAAGCTTGCCGGAAATCTTTAACGGGCCGGTGCTTGTGGAAAGATGGTGAGGGGAACTAAAGTAACTTGTTGCAATCTTTCGGCTAGCTCTTAGTAGCATTTGGACTCATTATTTGAAGGGTCGACTCATCTTATCAATGCCTTTGCTTGATAACTCATTTTCTCTTTGCGATCTTGGACACCACGACCTTGTCGGTGTAGCCAGAAGGGTTGGCTTTGGATAATCTTTGATGAAGTCTTCTTCGAGAGGATCTTAATTCTTCCTTATTTGGCTATGTATTCAATAGGCTTTACGTGTTACTGCTTCTAGATGCTAGCTTCACATTGAACTTCACGATGGCCATAAATTCAGCACTTTACGCTTCAAGAGGATCACTATACATGGGGATATCGAGTGGAGGTGTGCTTGGGGTGACGGGTTCCTTGACGAGGTTCCTTGGCATAGCGACATAGTAGTCGAACTTGCCCGAAGGCTCTCCCAGTTCCTACGCTCTTGTCCCCGGCTTCGTATCTTTCCTTAAGCTTCGATGTGTGGACTTTCTCTTCTTCTTCTTCCTTGAAGGAGCGTCCTCATTGATCCATTCTTGATACTCATACTCTAGCGGTCTTCACAAACACATACATCTTACCGAGATGTGAGGCTTGGGTTGAGCCCAGGATAGCCCTCCAATTGCTTGGTCATTACCGTTGTGGATTACCATGTTGGCCATTTTGACAACTTGAAAAGGCGACAAAGCGAGGATTACAGCGAGCTGTACGAGGATTACGCACTAACAAGTCGGCGACCCGGTGTTCTCACCCACTTCTTTCTCGGCTAGCGGGAAAGGGATAGGAAAGGTTTAGACTCGGGGTAGGTGTTTAGAATTTGAAGGCTCAAGCAATATGCAAATTAGAATCTTCAAGTTTACTTAAAACAGTGTCTTTTATTAATATCTATTTGGTTGGAAAAGGGATTACGCCCTTCTTTTTCACAACTACTCTAGATCTGGATCAGTGGGTTCCGTCACTACGTCTATAAGCCCCTCGTATTCCACCTGTATTTCGACCTCCCGGGGTGGATAGCCCGGGCGAGGGTCCTATAGGGCACGCGGATCCCACCAACCGAGAGTAAAGAACGCTCCTATCGGGTCTAGCGGGTCATAGGACTTTTCAACGCACGAGCGATGCGGATTATAGTCAAGGCAATACCGGGAAAGTCTCGTCTCTCTGCCTTGACGGATCTTTGACAGAGTTTCGCTTGAGCGAATGACGGTTTTTGACTTTCGGTAATGTCCGAGAGAATAATAGGCATGGGTCGGGCGGTAAAAAGCCGGATGACACAGTGTCACATTGAACTTCGTTGCATACGCAGTGCGTGAGTCGGAATCGAAGTCAATGCCGGTCAAGAGCTTCGCTTTGAGCGAAAGATCTTTTGATTTTTTTTTGGCAAAGACTCGGTCTTGACTCTTACGCATTCCGTGCGGGTCAAGGTCAATAGTCAATGTCGGAGTCAAGATCCCACCGATTTTTCCTTGTCGGAATTTCGGCAGAATTTCGCTTGAGCGACAATCTTGGCTTCCTTTATGAGCTAAGGCTTGACCTTTACGTGGGTATGCAAGCTGGGCTATATGACACGGACTAGACCAAAAACCAACCAAAAGTCACGGTTTTTGAAACGTGTGACACAATTTGTGCATTGGTCGACCTTGTTTGCCATGGGGAGGTTGGGATGATTCCGTGCGTGCCGGGAGCATCGTAAGGCTGTCCGTGGCTGCAGTGGAACCACCCTCGGGTTTGAAGGACGTGCGTGCAAAGTGTACGGGATATATATCGGAGTGCGCGTAGTGTGCGGTCTCCTAAAACGTTCCTTTTTGAGTTAAAACGAGAGATTTTCATAAATGTGTTTTTTTAAAGGAATGATTTTCGGGACGGGGAAAATGCAACACGTAAGCACGTAAATTTTAAGGAGCCCAGTCGAGTCATGAAGAGTGAGTAGCCCCAAGTGCTAGGGCTGCCCAGATTAACCATGATTTTCTGGTGGAATTGCCAATGAGGTCGCCGGTCGAGAATCCAATGAGGATTGAGCCGTGCGGCTGCATGGATCAATTTTCCAGGTTCCACTCCTTTTGCTATTTTTCGGGTTATTTCCCGTTTCAAAGTATGCACGAGATTCCAAGATGCAAATGATGCAATGCATGGTAAAGAAAGCAAGCATGATTAATGAAATCGGCGATGGCAGTCTAACCCGCTCAAAGGGAAAAGCTTTCTTCTATTTTTTTTCAAAATTGTTTTTCGAAAAGGGATGCTTGGTACGTGGATTGTTAAACCACGGTTATCCCAACTCCCACGTCGGGGAGTGTACGGGAAGGGTAAGTGGTTTCCACCTATATCACAGAGTATCGATTTTTGTTTTGAAAATAAAAGCTTTTCTCCTTTGGGTATTCCCAGTAGTCGCCAAGCTGTGAATGTGGTGCCCAAATTTTGTGTTGGATTCACGCGAGTTTGAAGACATCCGAGTTATTTGAAAAACGGAGTCGCCACGCCATTTTGATTACCTCAAAACTTTGAAAAAGGTTTTACTTGGGTTCGGAGGTTAAGTTACCCCTTGGGAAGAACGTTTGGCGTTCACCCAAAGTGCCTTGCCGGAGCAAGTCTCCCAAGATTTCATTAATCGTGCTTGCTTGCGTGCTTTCTTGTGTGCATGTGTTTGAAAATAAGGGGGAAATGTCCCAAGTTGTCTTCCGGACGTACAAACCATTTATTGGTTGTCGCTCGGGATTCCTTGGAATTTTATGTATTTGGGATTATGATCCCGTCCTCATCTTATGACTTGTGATCATCGCATTTTAACCTCGGGACCCTCGGGACTTGCGTGATCGAGAGAATAACTCTCTTTTGGTCAAAGATGAGGTTCTTTAGGAAAGGAGGGTCCTTAGCCCATCAATCCTACGCTTTAAGACGGTCGAGCTCGTATAGAGGCTTCATACTCTTTCTTAAGCGATAATCGGAGATATAGGGTTCAAGGTATCTCTTTCTAAAGAAATATGGAACCTTTATTGGAAGGAACGATGTAAAGATAGGATCTTTTACACCGGTCCGTTCCAAGGTTGGGGGAAAGGGGGAAATGCATGATGAAAAAATGACACTTTAATGAAAAGATGACATTTTTGGGTTGCAAATGATGCACTTAGTTTAAAGAAATAATCTTTATTGCAAATGATGCATAAAGATTTGATTTTTATGCAAATGATGCATTTTTGTTGAAGAAATTGGCATTCATTATGCAAATGATGCATAAAGATTGCATTTTGAAAAGCATATGATGCTAGTTTATGGTAAAGACATGGTCTTTAAAGCAAATGATGCTTGAACAAGGGGTTTTGAATGCAAAGGATGCATTTTTATTGAAAAGATTGGATTTTTATATGCAAACGATGCATAAAAATGACATTTTTATTTGAAAATGGGAGTTTTAGGTGCAAAGGATACACCTTTATGAAAAAAGACTACATTTTTATGACAAATGAGGTCTTAATGCATGCAAAAAGGGAAAGGGGGTGATAAAGATGTGATCTTTAACTATGAATGTCAAGTCCCAAGCAAGATATATGAATGCAATGAGCAAGTATATCAATTAAAAGCAAGGTTAGGGCGTGCGAGGTTACCAATTGCTTCCTTTGCTTCTTTGGTCGGAGCTAGGAGGAGAGATTGGTCTTGGATCTTCAAGGAGGAGGGAGGGAGCTTCTTGGCCTTCTTCTTCACCTTCTTGAGCCTTCACCAATATTCTTCACGTCTTGGGAGTGACTGGAAGGCATGAGCCAGATTTGGGTACTTACAGTAGCCCGGAGGGGTTTGTTTTGTTCTCGTGGGCTCGGTATGAGGCTGATGAGTTCGAGGGGGCTCCTGAGGTGGCAATGCGACGAGAAGATCTTGAGGGCACGACTTGTGACGTCATGTACACAGGGAGCGGGTCTTACGCGGCATGGCCCAGGTGTGCTTCCCGTGGCTCCGAGGGACCCTCCTTTTGGGATGCTTGATTCCCGAGATATGGACGTGTTGGACTTTGAGAGGTACCTTGGCGGTGTGGGTGCCGAGGAGTTTATTTTGTATGGAGAGGAGTATGGGGCCTTCGTGAGGAGGAAGTTGAGGACGCCGCAGGTATTGGCGAGGGAGAGAGGTGGCCCGCGGGTTCCCCTGAGAGGTTCCGATGCGGGGCCGGATTTCACGTATGTCAGTGGGGACGGATCGAGGAGGAGGGTGTGCACTGCCCGTTCTGAGTAGGCTCCTGCTGCAAACCGAGTGGATCTGACAGATCGGTGAGTGTGCTTACTCTTTTCCATCTTGGCATCTTTGTATTTTTCTCTTTTTGTTGTTGAGTATAAGCGTATTCTTGAGCGTTTCTTTGGCTTGCTTGTGCGGAGTCCCGGGGAGAGCCTATGATATGCTGACTCGCTGTTATGTGGCGATGAGGTCGTTTGCGAAGAAGATGGCGTCGAAGGCTGTCTTGCCGGTCTTCCCGACGCGTGCCGGCGTACGAGCCTATGCCTTCGAGGCATTACGTAGACGTTCCTCCAGAGCCAAGCGGAGCCACGGCGGGGAGGGACCTTCGAGGGGCGGCATAGCATGGATGCGGGACGTCTTCGGGAGCTACGAGGCGGCGGCCCTTTTATCGGTTCTTCCCTCGGCGGGATGCGCGGGGTGAGGGTTCGTCGAGCCTTCTTTCTTTGATCCTTTCGCCGGATTTGATTCTTGAGTACTTTGAGTACCGGCCTCGGAGGGCTCGGTACTCGATGACGAGGATATGACGGGCGAGTTCACGGGATGCCCGAGCTTCTCTCTTGATGATCTTGGCGAGGATGATGATGCTTGAGGAGTCGATTAGTATTCATTTGCTTTCCCTCTTTCCATATCTTCTTTTTTTTTTTGTTTAGCAACAGACATTTGATGTACCTGTAATAAAACACTCGTATTTGCACGACAAACAGCATTTTATTTTAAGATGTAATGTCATTTTTGTGATTCCCGGGATTTGTCCTAGAAATGGTTGCTATTATTATTTTTTTTTTATTTTGTGCATGCCACGTGAGCTGAGAGTGCGTTTGTGGGTAGTGTATGTTTGCCTGAAATGGCTTTGGCCGATGTTTGGGCGGTTTGGAGCAAGGTCTGGCGAGAACAGTGGTTGTTATGCTTGTTCTTTGGGAAATGGGTTCTGGTTGCAAGGAGGTCCGTACGGACATACCTAGCATCCAAAGAGGTCCGTACAGACCAACCTTGCTTTTGGGAAGGAGATAAATGCTTTCCAGTATCTGGTTCCTCCCCATTTCTCCATTTGCAGCCATTCTCGAGCTTTCTTCCCCATTTTCTCTAGGAACCTCCATTTTTGCCATGGATTCTTCGTACGTCCCTAGAATTTTGCCAAGGCTTTCGCAGGAGAAGCAAGCACACTTCCTTGAGCAGCTGAAAATGTGGATGCGGCGCCGTATGAGGCATCAGAGACGGGTTTTCGAGGTAAGGTTTTGTCTTTGCTCGATTTGGTCTTTTAAGGAGTTGGTTCCTGATTGGGATTTGTTGCGGGCTGCCGCAAAGTTCTGGGATGTTAGGAGGCATGTGTATTGTTTCTCCTACAATGAAATGGTGCCCACTTTTGAGGATTTTCAGGCTTTGATGGGGGGACCGGAGGTGGAGGCCATCTCGCTTCCTTTGATTGGTTGTGCTGCCGTGAGCGTGAAGCTTGCAGGTTTCCTTCGGACTTCGTTAGAAGAAGTGCAGGGCATGATCCTTGATTCGGGTCATATTGACATTTCTGAGCTGCCAGAGTGGTTCATGGTTGATGATGAGAGTGATGTCTCTTGGGACGCATTTGCCTTGTGCGTGATGACGACGCTTTTCATGGTCAGCTCCATTGGCATTTGCGATGGCGCTTTGCTAGATGTGGTTGGGCACTGCAGAGCTGGAGAGGATATTGTCCCGTTGGTCTTTGGGGAGACTCTTCGTGGTATCGACCGTCCGCGGCCCAGGGGATCGTTTCATGAGAGGAAGCCCCGCTTTGCTCACCTTGTGGGCTGCGAGAGAGACTCCGAGGCCATGCCCGAGGCTCGACGTCGTTTAGCCCGTGGTCATTTGCTCGGCGACCTCTTGTGTTGGATATGGATCGGTCTGCAGGGAGAGATGGATGGCACGGCTTGAGTACGCATCGAGATCCATTGGTGGGTTCCGCCTTTGGAGGATTGAGACTAGGAGGGTCTTTCGGGAAGGGTCCTATGTTGTCGAGAGTCCCGAGGGTTTGTCTTGGTCCTCCTTCTATATTCCGTCGCTTGTTTCACGGCGGTTTGGGATGAAGCAGGAGCCTTTGTTGGTGGGATGACCTTGCTACTGCGGAGGTAGTTCCTCTTTGTATGGCGGCTTCGGGTGCCTTCTTGTATTTTACGAGGTATGGAAGTATTCCGCTTTCCCTCTGTGGTACTCCTTAGACATCGGGGAGTGTCTTATTGACGACTCGGTACCTTTCCTGGTATGAGCGGCGTGTTGGGCGATCCCAAGTGGCTTTGGAGAGCGAGGCGTGTAGCGATTACGGGACCCGGTTGCCGTAGTAGCTATTGCCTTAGGAGTGCGAAGCACAGTCGACCCTTTGGATGTGACGGGAGACACTTTGTTTGACTACGAGACTAGAGTAGACCGGCGACGGGGAGAGGTCCTGCTTTTGCGGAGCTCGCGGGGAGGAGATCAAGCCGAAGCACGGGCGAATGAAGCCACGAGAGCTCTTTGGATTGTTTGACTCTACGGGGAGGACCCACGATCTCGGGCGAGAGACGCGAGTTGGTTCATTTGGAGCGAAAGAAGACTCGCCGGGGACGAGGGAAGAAAGGAAAGAATGGCGAGGGGACAAGCGCAGACGGCGCGGAATGACCTCCTAGGTATCCATTCATTGCATTGCAAACACATTATTTGTTAAATGTATTAAGCTGTCTTTTAGCATGTTGTGAACTTGAGAGTAGACCGTGCTTGAACTCATCAAGAAATGTTGTAACCGTTAGTGATTTGTGATTTACTTTTAAAGCTTTGTCGAGACGCAAGATCTCTTGTTTTGCTTTAGTGTATTTTGTGAAACTTGGCGGCATACATTGCATTTGTGGGTGAAGCGTCACAGGCTTTGACGGCAATCCCTTTTGCTGGGGCTCTGTGTTCGGGAGGTTGAATGATCCCCTGACAAGTTGTCTTGACGGTCTTTTCGTAGCTTCCTTGCCTCTTGTTGGCGTCGGGCTCTTGACCTCTTTTTCGTAGCTTCTGCTTGAGCTTCTTTTATTTATTGTTTTTTTTTTGTGAGCCCTTGCTCGAGCTCTTTTTTTTGTGAGCCCTTGCTCGAGCTCTCTTTTGTAGCGCGTGAGGGCGAAGATAAGCCCACGGCTTGGAAGCGGAGACATGAGTCGGTCGTTTGATCTTTGAGTGACCCTCGGATGTCCTTTGATGTTGCCGCCGTCGTTTGACTTGGTCAAGGTGACGTTGGGCGTGTTCTTGAAAAAGTGCGTAGCTTGATGGAGGTCTTGATTGACATTCAAACTTTTGACTTTTTGTGTATTTTTTAGGCCAGGACCAATTAAGGTTGCCTACGTTCCCAGGACTAGAGGGCTCAGTGCACGTAGTTCGACACTACATGGAGTGCCAAGAGATGCACGGTTGTTCTTCTTTCGGGCGAAGTATCTGCGAAGTTTGCTTAGTTATTTGGATTCATGAAGGGATTGCCGTCTAGGTACATCGGCTTCATGGCACCTCCGGAGAAGATCTTTTGAACCACGAAAGGGCCGATCCATGTGGGTTCCCATTTTCCCGGTGGGTTGGTTCGAGTGGGAGGCTTTTCTTTGAGTACAAGGTCGCCTTCCACGATGTCTCGGGATTTGACTTTCTTGTCGAAAGCTCTAGCCATCACGCTTTGATAGGCTCGGGCGTGTTCCATGGCCTTTAGTCGTCGCTCGTCTAGCGAGCCAATTCATCATGTCGGCTTCGTAGCCATTCAACTTCGTTGATGTCATTTTCAGCGGCACTCGGAGTGAGGAATTTCCGGTTCAATGGGAAGGGCTGCTTCCATCCCGTATGTCGGGCGAATGGGGTTTCTCCGTGGGTACATTCGGCCCGATGTGCGGTAGCCCCAAAGTGCAAGGTGCGGCTTCTCGGGCCAATCTCGTCCTCGGGTGGTCATTTTTCGGATGATCCATTCGAGGGTTTTGTTCTTTGCTTCACGGCGCCGTTCGTTTGTGGCGGTAGGGAGAAGATTTGTGGCGTGTGATTTTGAATTCGTCCCGGCGATGCAGCCGAATTCTCCCTCGAAGTGTGAACCATTGTACGATATGACCTCATTTGGGATGCCGTATCGGCGAGATGATGTTTTCCTTGAGAAATGCGCGACCTTCTTGGAGGTGAGTACCTTGTAGGACTTGGCTTCGACCCATTTGGTGAAGTAGTCGATGGCTACTAAGATGAACTTCGTGACCAGATTCTTTGCATGGCGGAGCGATTTTCCCGATGACGTCAATTCCCCAGTGGCAAATGGCAGGGGTGTAGTCATGCGGTAGAGATCGTGGGGCGGTAGATGATTGAGGTTGGAGAACCGATTGACACTTGTCGCGGCTTCGGACAAAGTGGATGCAATGCGCCTCCATGGAGATCCGGTAGTAGCCCATCCGAGAATGATTTGCATCGGGGCTCACGGCATTCATGTGGGGACCGCAAGCCCCATTGTGGACTTCGTTCATGAACTTGTTTGCTTCTTCTGGGCGATACGGCGTAGGAGTGGCCCGTGGTAGCGTTTCTTGTATAGCATGTCCCCGAGGATGACGAAGTGAGAGGCGAGGCATTTTAGGGCCATGATGCTCTTGGTTTTGACCCCTTACGTGTGTGAGTCTTCCTTGTTCATGAAGGTAGTTTCCCGTTCTTGAGGTATTGGAAGATCTGGTTATACCATGGCTCATTGATGGGCTTAGGTTACGGTTCGATCTCACAACGGTGGCGGGAATTTCCTTTCGTCCAGGCTTTGAAGGGTTTGATTGCTTTTCCTTCGGGGATTTCCACGAGGGAAGCCAAGGTGGCTAAGGCATCCGCAAACTGTTTTTCGGTCTCTTGGCAAGTAGTGGAAGGTGACCTCTTGGTGTGTGATGAGGTCCTCCATGCGGGCATGGTATTTTTGTAAGCACGGGTCTATGGTTTTCCACTTGTTGGAGACTTGGTTGATGATCAAAATTTGAGTCCCCATAAACTTCCGAGTTTACGGACATTCCTCTCGAGTGCGGCTTGTAGTCGGCGGCGCAGAGCTTCATATTCGGCGGCATTGTTGGTTACCTCGAAATTGAGCTTTATAGCAATTGGGGTGTGCTCGTCCTTGGGATCTACCAAGAGCATACCGATGTCGTTTCCCTTTTTGTTGGCTGCTCAGTCGAAGAACGAGTTGCCATCGATTTTGCCTTCGATTGCGAAGATTCCCTCGTCTGGAAATTGTGGTTCGGGACCTTGAGCTTTCGTCGATTGGGAAGTCGGCGGTTGTTCGGCCATTACCCAGATCCCTTGATTGACTTTTGGTTCACGTATTTGATGTCAAACTCCGCTAGGAAGAAAGACCATTTGGCGAGCCTCATTGGCAGAGATGGTTTGTCGAAGAGGTATTATTTGGATCCATTTTGGAAACCAAGTGTGCCGTGTGCGGCGCATGTAGTGCCGTAGTTTCCGACAACCCATACCGGAGGCTGCGCGAGTTTTCTTGAGGGTGAGTAATTGAGTTATTTGCCTTGAAACTTTCGGTGACGAAGTAGATGGCGTTTTCGACTCGTGACTCTTTCTTTTCTTGACGGAGCATGGCTCCAACCGCGGTGTCGGTCACGGTTAGGTATAGCAACGGTGGCTTCTCCTCGTGGGGAGGACGAGAGAATAGGAGGACTCACAGGTATGCTTTTATTTTCTCGAAAGGCCTCTTGGCATTACGAGTTCCATTCGATGTCGGCGTTCTTCTTCATAACTTTGAAGATTGGCTCGCACATAGAGGTCAATTGGTTGACGAGCGGGCGATATGCTGCGGAGGGCGGCCCATGAAGCTTTTCACCTGCATGCGAGTTTGCGGTGGTCTCATTTCGATGATGGCCTTGATCTTTTGAGGATCAACCTCGATGCCTCTCTCGGTGACCATGTATCTAAGACCTTGCCTCGGATAACCCCAAATGTGCATTTGGCGGGGTTTAACCTCATTGAGTGTTTTTCGGAGCGATTGAAGAATTTTCTCGGGTACGTGAGGTGTTGTCCATCTGATCCCTTTGAGTGGATGATCATGTCATCGACGTACACTTCGATCTCTTTGTGGATCATATCGTGGAAAGAGGGCGGTTGCTGCCGTTGGTAGAGTAGCCCAGGCGTTCTTTAGTCGAAACGGCATTGCGTAGTAGCGGTAGGTTCCCCGGAGGGGTTGTGAAGTATTTGTCTTTTCTTGGTCTTCTTCGGCCCATCTTGGTTTGATTGTAGTCGGCAAACCTGGTCACGAAGGACTTGACTTTGAAATTGTTTGCAAGTGTCTACTGACATGTCGATGTTGGGTAGTGGAAAATCGATCCTTAGGACTTGCTTTGTTGAGATCTCGGGAAGTCCACGCCCAGCGAGGCGTACTTTTCCATTGGCCTTGGTGGCCAGTGACGATATTGGAGAGCCATGTGGGGTACTCGATCACCACGATGGAAGACGCGGAGCATCTTCTCGATCTCTTCCTTGACTTGTAAAGACCATTACGGCTTGATTCGGCGTAGCTTTTGCTTGATGGGCTTGGCCTCGGGATTGAGGGAATCCGATGTTCTACAATGTTTGGATCTAATCCGGCATGTCTCGGTAAGACAGCGAACACGTCCACGAATTCTTTGAGCAGTGCAATCATTGTGTCTTGCTGCATGCTAGGTGAAGAAACTTCCGATTTGCGTCTCTTTTGGCTCTTCGGCGGTTCCCAAATTCACTTTGGTTAAAACCTCCTCGGCGGCTTGGGCACAATTTTTCTCTCGTTTGACAACATGCTTAAATATGTGCTTAATGTATTGTTCGTTTAATGTGTATGCTTCTTTATCAAGTGAATCGTTATTACTTGTTTGTGTGTTAGTTAATTTATCGGTTGTTAAAGATGCAATGAGAGAGATACTCGGAAAGATCGAAGCATTCATTAAGAGCATACGGGAATACATTATTGGCAATGAGTTCGTAATCTTACGGCGTGAGGCCATCGGATGACTTCGAGAGACTCAAATTCAAGATAATGGACTCGGGATGAGTTTTGACACTAGACTCTAGGACTCGAGGGTCGGACGAGTTGTTCGATCATGTCCTTTTCTTTGCGCGGTGGAGTCAGGAGAAGGTGGCCGGTAAAATGGCAGTGAAGGTGTCGATGACTTGGACATTAACCGGACTTATGGTTTTGCTTGTCTCTCCTATTTACGTAGTGGGAGGACCACACTGATTGGCGTAAGGCCAAAGGCTGCGCATTTCAATTCGTTGGCTGTCATGGCTTTACTTGAAGCATCAATAGTGGCTTTGAGATCTTCCCGAGACGGGGGTTCGATTATCACGGACCTTGGGCCTTCGGTGGCGGTGCGGAGCTCGTCCCAGTGATCATGGAGCAGAGACATTGCCATTGCCTTGTGCGAGCTAGACTTCTTTGGAGTAGATGACATAGTAGTCAAACTTTCACGAGGGTTCTCCAAGGGTTCAGACGTGGATCACTTGGGATTCGTACCTCTTCTTTAGTTTTGTTGAGAAGATGGCTTCTTCTTTTTTTCTTCGAGGATGGCCCTCGTTCATTTCATCATGGGAATTCCATTTCCAGACAAGCAGCCGCAATCGTGAGCGTCCCACTTGAGATGTGTTCGTTGTTCGGCGGTGAGTACGGGACCTCGGGAGGCTGAATGGGCGGGCTTTCCTACGGAAGGTCTTGTGACCTTACGTCGCCACTGCATGGCTCGTATGAGGGTAGCAATTGATTTACGGGAGACAATGAGAGACGTTAGAAGAGCTGTAGGAAGGCTTGATCATGACTTAGGAAGCCCCGGGTAGTTGGGTGGCTAATGTTAGAAGTGGTGCGCATGGCGCCTTCGATCGAGGCTTGTTGCTCACCTTGGCGTTTCTCAATATCCGTGAGGACTGCCAAACTTCTTCCAATGTTGGGAAATTTCTTGGGGGTAAGGTCCGTTCTCATCGTTGTTATCCCCGACTTGGCCATGAAGATTTGTGGTGTCTGGTGACGAGTAAGTGGGAAGGAGGTAGGACCTTCTTGTTCGGACACGGGGAGATGGGTTCCGGGTACTCTCGACCACTCTGTTTGCTTGGAGGGTGATGGGCAAGGTTTAGACAACAGAATGGCCTCTCGGGATAAAAGGGAAAGCTCACGTGGCATGCGGTTTAGTTTCTTTTTTATTTTCTTTTTTTTTTTTGTTGTTTTAATTTACTTAAAACATGTTTTCTCGAGTCCTAGGTAGGTTGGAAAAGATTACTCTTCTTTTTCGCAACTATGCTAGATCTGGGTTAGTGGAGACCATACGTGCCGCTATAAGCCCCTCGTTTTGCACTGTATTTCGACATCCCGGGGTAGACGGACCCAGGCGAGGGGTCCTATAGTGCAAGCGGTTTTCACCGGCCTAAGAAGAAAAATCGAACCTAAGGACCGAGCACTGTCATGTTCGTTTTGATGCATTAGCCATGTGAATAGTGAACAGAAGCCGACCGAGTCAAGATCGGAGTCAAGAGTTCGGCATGACCTCTCTTTACCTTGCTTGCGCAAGAGGATGCATAGCGTTAGGCGTTAGGCCGGGTCATATTGTTATGGGCGACGTATCAAAAGGCGTGATGACATGGTGTCATGTGAGCATGGATGTATATCCGGGACGGAACATCGTGCAGGTGTAGCCGGAAATCAAGATCGGAGTCAAGACTTTAGCATGACCTTTCATTGCTTTGCTTGCGTGAGGATCTTGAGTTAGAGCCTTGACTTCCGAAAATGGCGGCATGGTATATGTATCAGTTTGTATGACACGGGTGGGTAAAACCGGCCAGTGCGGACGGAGTGTGACTCGAAGACTCAAACGTGCGGGGTTGACTCTTGGCTAGGATGGGATGTTTGGAATGATCCGTGCGCATCAGAGGCCTAGGAAGACCCAGCCTGACCTTGAGACCACTCCGGGTTGAGGGTTGTAGTGTGCGGTGTATCCGGCGGCGGTGCGTGTAGCGTGCGGTGTAGAAAGCGGCGGAGTGTGAGTAGAGTGCGGTGTAACCGAGGCGACGGTGCGCGTAGTGTGCGGTCTCTAAAATTCTTTTCTGAGTAAAACGAAGTTTTTTTTGAAGAATTTTAAATGTATGCACAGATGTATATTGATGCCTTTTTTTGTATTTTTATTTTTTTTTTGTAAAATAAAAACGAAGCACGTGCACACACACACAACAGTTAAAGGAAGGGGTAGAATGAAAGTTTGACCCTCATCATTGTTTTAAAAATCTTTTGTTTTGTTTAAAAGCTTTTTAAAACAAAAAGTCCCCAGCGGAGTCGCCAACTGAAATTACCCGGGATTCGGCTCGCGCGCGGAGGGCACCGAAGCATCTCGCATTTGTCGCTTTTCGGGAAAGTCGCCCGGATCCAAGAGGCAGCGCGTTCGCGCCCCAGCATCTGGCTTTATTCCGCTTTAGCGTTAGTTGGAGGTGTTTCGCCGTTTGTTTTCGCATTTGTAGAGTCGCCACGCCGTTTTTATTAAGCCCAAAACATTGAAAAAGGGCATCAGTTTAAAGATAATTTTAAACTGTTTTTGTGTGATGAGATTTTGAGTTCGGAGGTCTGATGACTCCTCGGGAAGAGAATATTAGAATATTAGAGCTCACCCGAGTCGCCTCGTAAAACGAGTCTTTCGGATACCCCTAATATCCTTTAAAATGTTGTGTGTGTGTGTGTGTGTGCTTTTAAAATGCATGTTGTGTCGGATGTCTACATTGTACACTACGTATTGAAATGTATTGAAATAGTAATGGAAGGAAGCCTTACCAATGTTGGTTCGTGTCTGTCTTCCGCTGAGGAATAGTGTTTGAGGTCGGAGTAGCGTTCGCACGGATCGGGATTGCCGGGAGGGCCGGTGTACGCGGACGAGTTTCGGCATGAGTTGATGTTGCGAGGCGCGTGCGGGCGGGAGGTTCGGCGTGCGTGGGGATCAGCGGGGATCACTCGGGCAGAGGTTCGGCATGCGTTGGGGTGGCAGGAGTCACTCGGGCAGAGTTTCGGCGTGGTTTGGGATCGCCGGTTTGACTCGGAAAGAGCCGGGACGCCTCGGGAAAGACTAGGCAAGGCCTCGGAGTACCACGAGGGGCCTCAGAGTACCTCGAGAGTGCCTCGGGGCAGCGCGGGAGCGTCGCGGGAGCGCTCGGAGAGGCTTCGGAGCACCACAAGGGAGCTCGGAAGGCCTCGGAAGGATCCGAAAGGGGCCGGAGTGCCTCGAGAGGACTTAGAGGGGAAGCCTGAAGGCTTAGGGAGGAAGAGAGAAGTGGGAGGTGTGTGAAAATGAGGAGGGGGAGCCCTCTATTTATAGTAAAAATTTTTGTGCAAGAAGGTCCGTACGAACCTTCTTGGTTATCCAGGATTTTGGTTTTCCTCGATTTGAGGGAATATGTGATGATGGTGAATATTCTGTAATTATGGTGTCCCCTTGCAAGAAGGTCCATACGGACCAACTAGGCTGCAATAAGGTCCGTACGGACCAACCATGTTGCAATAAGGTCCGTACGGACCAACCATGTATGGGAGTGATGATTACTTCCGGGATTTGAGGGAATATGGTGGACTTTAAGGGGATTCAGTAATTATTAAAGCAAAGAGGTCCGTACGGACCATTATTGCTTTTCCAATTTCCTGAAAAATTCCCAAAAGGTCCTTTTGTCCCTTTTTATCCCAGAAAGGCTCCTCCCTTGGTTTGGCTGGGGGTTTTGAGAGGGTTTTGAGTGCCAGAGGTCGTCGAGACTGCGTTGATGAGTCTGCGGTGCTTCCCGTGTGCTTGAAAGGGGGTGATCCAGATTGGGGTACTTAAAGTGGTGGGTCCTTGGCCTCATTTTTTTTTAAGCTTTTGTTTTTTTTTTCATTTGAAGCTTTTGCTTGAGCTCTTCTCTTTTTTTTTTTTTTTTTTTTTTTTTGAGGATGAAGGCAAGCCCCCGGGTTTTGTTTCCATGGGGTCAATCTTTCGATGCCGAGTGACCTTTTGTTGTTCTTCGATGCTGCCGCCGTCGTTGACTTGGTCAAGGTGATGATGGGGACATGTTTTGGAAAGTGTATGGCTTGATTGAGGCCTTTGTGAGGTAAGGAAAGTGTATAGGGAGGGTATTAGTTGACTTTCTCGCACCAATTAATTAAAATCTTAATCATTTCCAGAGATTATTTGTTGAGTAATGCGAGTGATCATTTAAAATAAAACCATTTCATTAAATGTAATGTAGGTGTGCAAATAATGTCTCAAGTCTAGCAAGAAAAGAAAAAGACTCTTTTATAGAAAATTTAAGATTAACTACAATGTCCAAGGAGGACTTGATTGAACGAAGAAAGTACTAGAACCTATGAAGGTTGACTAAAAGACTGTTTTAATATTAAAGGATGGGTAGCCCCTAGTCTAGCTACTCTTTGTTGTTGGGCCACGTCTCTACCCTTCAGCATTGGAAGCAAATTCCTCATGAAGCTATGACAGACTATGCTCGCCTTTGGTAACTTTAGGAATTCCCCGCTCACCGGCCCTGATGGTTGCCTTATCTGCCATTAGATCGAGAGTTCAAAACACTTCACCAAATCCGGCCATGGTCACATGCTTGTTGCCGTCAAACCAGCCATTCTCCACATTTGTTGCGACTAAATCATCTGGCTTGGAGCTTGAATCATAAAACTCAATCATGTTTACACTCGTGTTATTTGGGAAATGATCATTGGCAGGGTTGAGATTACTGAGGCACTCGAGTTTGCCCTTCTTAATCCCTGAATTGCCTTTTTCAAAGCTGTACAGTTGTCGGTTATATGACCGTGATACTGGTGGAAAGCACAATGCTTAGTGGTGTCCAAAGGGATTTTGGGATCCTTGGGCTGATAGTTTCTCATGGGTTCGAGGAGACCCTGCTTTAACAAGCTATTTAAAACTTTGCTTAAGGGAACACCCAAATCCTCGGGATGTGGTTTCTTCTTTGGGGGAGAATAAACTCTTAGTGCTCTTTGATTCGAGATTTGGTCATTGACTTGGTCACCATTCTGAACAGGGTTTACCGGTTTTGGTCCATTGGGGCGCTCAAGCTTGCCTGCTTCGATTAACCCTTGAACCGCTCTCTTCAAGACTGTGCAGCCGTCGGTTGTGTGGCCATAATGATTATGGAAGGCGCAGTGCTTACTCATGTCGAGGGGTGCATTTGAGCTCCTTGGATGGTAGTCCCTGAGAGGCTCCAAAAGGCCTTCCTTTACTAAACCCTTGAAAATTAAACCCATGGGCATCCCAAAATCATCAAAATGTTCTCGTTGCCTTAGAGGACCACCATTTCTTGGTTGCTTTTGGATGCCGTCAATTGTACACAATGCCTTTTTTCCTTTAATGGATGTTGCAGCCATGTTGGAAGGGTAAGGTTTATAGCGGTGAGACATGTTCCGACCCGTAGTGCTTCCCCGTGCACGAACCCTTTTAATGTAACCATCGATGTAAGCATCGAGATTTGAATTTTGGTAAAACTCATTCGTGTCAGATACACAAGATTGGTATGGTGAGACGGCCCGAGTCGAGCGATCGTCGATACTCTCGTTGCTAGGCTTTTCTTGTACCTTCTTAATTGGTTCTACCAATAATCCGTTGGACGAGTCAATAGGAACACTAGGACTGCATGACCCCGCCACAAGATTGGCGTTAGTAAATGAAACCATAGTAGGAAGTACTCTGGTGGGAGGGATGATCGAGCATTAAAATCCTGACTGTAACCCTCCTCATAAAGCCTGGCAGTAGCCGAAGATGAGGATATATGGCTCGTAATGGGTGGATACCAGGGAGCAGTGAGTGTCGATCCAAAAGGCTGCTGAAGACATGAGGTTTGAGGCATCGTAACAAGCAGGATCGAATGTGTCTTGACCACACCGAGGAACGTGACTACAAGGGTAATGTGTATACCGTACTTGATGAGCAGGAGCAGCTTGCGTAATGTACCGGGTGGAGAATTTGATGAGGAGCATTTGACCTTGTCGGACTTCCCAACCTGAGAGGCGGGGTAGAGCTTGGAGGATATTGTGAATACGGTGAGCCCGATGAAGTGGTGATAAAAGCCTGGTGGCCCATGTGATCTTGCAAGATCATAGGGGCAAGTGTGCTTCAAGAATTGGAGGAAGCAAGCCGGCCCTCTCGAACCATGGAGCTCGAGAAGCGAACTGTCCCATTCCGAGATGATGACCCAAACTGCATCGATGTTGTGAAGTAGTAAACCGACCCCTTCCAAGCCGATGACCCGAACTGCATCGATGTTGTGAAGTTGTAAACCGACCCCTTCCAAGCTGTGGGGCGAAAGCCAACCGATTCAATCATGGTGGTGAGACCCGAGAGGCACCGGGGCGTTGACCTAGATCGGACCGTTGAGGAGTATCGAGCCGTAGGGGCCGAGATGTACCGAATCGACCAATTCCTGCATCGATGGCCCGGGGCGACCGAGGTTTTGGAGTAGCGAATCCGACCCATTCCAAGTCGCGGCGAAATGCATCGATTAAACCCAAAGATGAAAACCGAGAGGCGCCGGGGGAAGTTGACCAAGATCGATATGATGAGGCCGAGAGGCAAAGCCGAGTGATAGGTGGGGGATGCTTGGCCCATTAGTAGTTCCACACGAAAGGGAACAGTGGCATTTGACGGTAGTTGGCATGTCCTGGAGGGTAATTAGCTCCAATCTTCGCATCAACCGTAAAGGTTCCATTAGTGGTTGCGAACAATTGCTAACCCCTGGGTTCTCGATACTTTCCAATAATCGATCGATCCGAGCCTCTTGATGTTGTCTTATCCGTTCCAACATCCGATTCCACCGTTCGGCATTTTGCGGATTTTCGGGGTGCGGAGTTGTACGTCCCCCACCGTTCTCCTCTGAGTTGGCCATTCTGAAACTTTGAGCTGAAGCGAAGGAGGAAACCGATGAAGTATCTGACTCCGGAATGACTGAGCTGAACAAACGATGACCCGGGGTCTTGATCCAAACTTTGCTTACTGTGGAAGGAACAAAAGGGTGTGGTTCAGACTCGGGAAAGCGAAACAGGTTGGTGTTTGGGCTTAGGGCTCATGCAACATGCAGTTATTTGTTCTTGTTTACTTAAAACGTGTTTTATTAACCTAAGCGGTTGGAAAATATTGCTCTTCTTTTTCGCAAACAACTCTGAATCCTGGATCAGTGGGCCCCATCACTACACCTGCGGACCCACAACCTGTAACCTCGAACAAGGGTTCCGTAGGGCAAGCAGGTCCCACCGACCGAAAAGAAAAACGATCCTAAAGTCTGGCGGGTAATCGAGTCTTAACGAATATTCGATGTAAATTACGGACAAAGCTGACGTCAAAGGTCAAGATCATGTCCGGAGGGCTCGACGAAAAGTCGGCATGGCTCGGACTGATAAACGTCCATAATAGATCTTGACCGGTCGTTAGTTAGGCCGTAATTAGACATGGAATAATCATTAATCCTTGATGACTCGTCATGCCGGAGTCGGTGCATAAGTTGTACCAAAGTCAAAGTCAAGGCGCCAGTCAATATCTGATCAAAGTTCGTGGTGGAAAACCGGCATGACTTCAACTGATTAGGGTCCCCGAAAGATATTGACTTGGTATGCCGACTAAGGCTTGACAGGAAAGGTGTATACACAGACCGGGCATGACACGGACCAGACTAAAAACCAACCGGGTCTCGGACAAAGTGTGTCACGGACAAGTGCATGGTCGACACGAGGCTCCAAGGGATGTTTGGGTAGTCCCGTGCTCGCACCGAGAGGCGTAATAAGGCCAAACGGGCTGCTACTGGGATTTCCCCGGGTTAAGGACGTAGTGTGCAGTGTAGGGCCAAGTGCGCGTAGTGTGCAAGCAGTCTATCTTCTTTTTCTGAGTAAAACAGAAATTCTCACATTGTCTTAAAGAGAATGATGCATGCAAAAAAATGATTTTTTTTTTTGAAAATCTTTTTTTTTTGAAAATTTTGTTTGATATTTTTTTTTTTTAATTTTTTTTTGAATTTTTTTTTTGAATTTTTTTTTGAATTTTTTTTTTGAAAGCAAATAAACACATAAGCACATAGGCACAAAAATTCAAACAGTTAAGAAAATGATTCCGACAGTCAAAATACCGATTCTTCCGGGACAGTCAAAACAACACGAAATGTGCAAAACGAACACACACACACAATACAAATGGTTTCAAATGCCGGGACGGAAGTTTGACCCACTAAATCTTTTCTTTTTTTCTTTTTTTTTTGAAAAAGTTTTTTTAAAAAAAAAAAAGATAAAGCCATTTTTATGTCCCCAGCGGAGTCGCCACTGTGATGAATGCTACCGCGATTTTTCTTTTTGAAAATCAACAAAACGGAGTCGCCACGCCATTTTTATTTTAAGGGCCAAAACTTTGAAAAATGCCCGAGATTAGAGATTTGGGTTCGGAGGTCACGTTACACTCCGGGAAGAACGTTAGGGTTCACCCGGAATGCCTCGTAAAACGAGTCTTCCTAATTTGAAACCATTTGTGTGTGTGTGTGTTTTGTTTTGTTCAAAATAAATGTAAACTGAGAAAACTAAAAATTGAGAACTCTTTTTAAGACATTAAACAAGTCCCATGATTTTTGGTATGATTTTAGGGTAGGGTTTTGGTACTCAAAAGACTCCTTGAAGTTGAAAGTTAATTCTGCCAGAATGAAAAAGGCAGTGGACACTTGATTTTAAAATGGATTTAAGAGCTTTAAAACTTCAGAATCTGAGGAAAGTAAGAGAATGAAAGTTGTTCAAAACATCTTAAATAAGGTGACTGAAAAATATTTTTATGATTGGAGATGATTTGAGGGACCAAAACCTTCTGTAAATCACAGATGTGAAATCTGGATTTCCAGAGACTGATAAACTGACCTTTGGAAAATAATTTGAAAAAGGGAGTTATACTCACGCAAAAAATAAAGTAAAAATATGTATGGAATACTATGGATGTTGGATACAAAAAGTATTTTGTATTCAACACCAAATTCCAAGTTTTTCTGTGTCCAAAAAAATTATACAATGGACAAAGGTCTTAGAGATAGGCTACTGGACAGCAACATTCTCAAGAAGGAAAATGTGATTTTAAAGGGGGTTTGCATCCATGCTTTGTCCCCATTTCCTTAGGCTTTGATTAGTGATCACTAAATATTTTAGTGGTGATCTACTATATCAAGCCATCCTTAGGGTACATTAGGACTTGAAGCATTTCATTTGCTTGGGAAGGGGAGATTTATCTCGAAATAAAGATTTTGTGTTGTGAAAATGATTTTAGGAAAACACTTTCAAGTAAGTAAGAAATAATTTGGACCTTTTAAAATGGTTTAGAGGGAATGTTGATCCTTATAGAAGATCATCCATGGAGATGAACTTCCATGGAGATCCTCTTGGATCTAGGGCAAGGGATGGGCAACAAACAAGTTACATCTTTGAAATGTGAGATGCATGCATGGATGAGGGAGGTTTAAGATAAGGTAAAGGAGGGTTTACCAATGGTGGTTTAACCCTATCTTCTTGTGTTTTTGTTTGTGTTTGAATGGATTCAAGGCTTGAATGTGTTTAGTGTTTGATGATAGAGTTGGGCAAAGAGAAAACAAGTAGATAACACTTAAGTCCTCTATGTTTTCTCTCTAATCCTCCTCTTTAGTGTTGATTTGAGCTTGAGCTTGTGTATGTTTAAGAGTGATTTGAGAGTGTTTGGAGTGAGATTGGGAAAGACTCAAGAGAAAATGGTGGCAATCTAAGGATTCCCACTGTTTTCTCTTTGTTTTTCACCAGAGTATAGCTTCTGTGAGTGAATTGTGTTGTGTAAACTGAGAGAAGAGGGTTCAATTTATAGGCCACTGGGAATTACAATTGGATCCGCGTGGACAAGTCTGGAAGCGTGCACTGTTCATTAAATGCTGCTCCAGGCTTTGGACAAGAGGAATAAAATTTTCAAATACTCAACCAGCTGCAGTTCCTGAAATTCAACATTTGTGAGATTCCTTTACTTGTTTAACTCCAAATAGCAATCCCCAATTTACCCTTGCTTTGTTAGAAAAGTTAGGTTTTGTTAGAAATGTTAGGGATGTTAGGGCTTTTGTTAGTTTTCTAACGAAAATACTAACAACTCAAATTGGAGCACTTACAACTTGGCCCTTACCAGGGCAATTTTGGCCCCAAAACCTGGAGTGGACGAGTCCCCAAATATGGAGTGGCCTAGCAATCTTGCCCAGAGCGGTTGTGCAGCCAACAAGGGAGTGGCCATGTCAAATGCCCAATTCAAACCAAAAATTGGCACCAAGGAGGAGCGGTCGTGCAAATCTCTTAGCTCGGTCGTGCAAATGGTGTCTACAGATTTAAAAGGCACCTTTAGAAGGCACCTGTTGTGAATATATCCCTCCACTACCAAGAAAACCTACAAGAATAATTAGAGCACACAAACATAACACAAGAAATAAAGCACAAAGAAGAACACAAGAAATTGTTAACCCAGTTCACCAATGTTTGGCTACGTCTGGGGGCACTACCAAGCCAGGATCTTGCACTATAATATGTGATTTTTGGTTACAATAAGTTTAGGGGGCGGAACTATGCTTAAATATGTGCTAGGGCATCAAACCAAACCCTAGATGGACAAGGAAACCCGAAAAAATGCCTAAAAAATGGGCCCAGAATTTTTCCACCCCGACACATGGGCGGTCGCCCAACAGCCTATGGGCGGTCGCCCAAGGTGATTTTCCTCCGAGCCATGACTTTCTGTACAGATGAGCGGTCGCCCTCCTCCATATGCGCGGTCGCCCAGAAGATGAGTAACAATTTGACGACCCACTGATCAACTGGGCGGTCGCCCACCATCACCTGGGCGGTCGCCCAGCACTACAGAAACTCCGACGATTTTCTTCCTTTTGCTCCGAAATCTAACCCGGTTGGTCCTCTATCCCAACAGCACCACCTTGAAGAGTCTCCTCCATATTATAAATAGGCCATTTGTAATCAGTCTTAGGATATCAGGAACCATCAGAGAATAGTATACCAAAGTTTAGAATATACTCGTATTATATACAATTCTTTATCATTATTTCCAAAGAATTTGAAGATTCAAGTGTTCATTGTTCTTGAAGTACTCTTTGGAAGGAAGCAATAAAAGTTCAAGTGTTATTTCCAGCCATTATCTCTTAATAATCATAATTTTTTCTTCTCTTTATATTTTCTTATTATTTATGCTTATTTACTTATAATGGCTACTGAGTAATCCCCCTAGTTCTTGGGGGTTGGAAACTCAAAATGCCTCTTGTTCATCATCCTTTTATAAACATTTTCTCTTCTATCTTCATCTAAACAATTTCTTTATATCAATCTCAAAATGGCTTACATTTTGGAGACGTCCAACTTGTATGATTCAGTTGATCGAGAGAAGTACCTACAGTAGAATCTCGATTGACGGAACCATATAAAGGAACTAGGTTTCATTGATCATGAGAGTAGTTCAATGGCCTAGGGATGTTCCTTGAATGGAAAGTGCGTTGACTTTTGAAATTAATGGATCCTTACTAATTATGGTCATCTAGAGATAAGCCGGAATGCCCGTTTGTGACAGGGCGGAAATACCATAAATGGAAATCTCAAAGAGATAGGGCATAATTAGTGAAGGATACAACGCTACTGTCTTGATCGTGAGAAGTAGTGTAAGCCTAACGTACCATCCTTCATTTTTATGAAAATCTGTATTTTCAAAAGACATGACTATGTGATGAACAATTTGGCTAAAATGATTTCCAATCCCGAGAATGCTTCGTTTATAAGAGTTTTATTAAGGTATTTTTCTACGTATGTTCTATTCTTTTCCTAAATCAATCTTTATTTCTCCCAATTTCTTTTATAGTTGTAGAAAAAACAATTTCATCCCAAAGTAAACCCTGTCCTTGTGGGATCGACTCGTACTTGCACCTTCTATATTTCAATAGCTTGTGCGCTTGCGAATTTTAAATAAACCGTTAGGTTTCGACCGAACAAGTTTTTGGCGCCGTCCTGGGACAACGGTTTACTTTTTGTTTTTATCTTTACTACATAATTTTTTGTTTTTAATTTCGTTTTTATTTTGTTTTGTTTTTACTTCCGATAATATGTTACGTTTAATCTTCTTGTTGAGTGTTTTTATAGTGTATGAAACGGGCTCGGATCTTCTTTGACAACTTTGATCCAGAACCCGAACGAAGCTTTCACGAAAGATTAAGAAAACTCAAGGAGACATTAAATAAACATATGGCGGAAGGAGAGCCACAAACACCTGTTAGGACCCTACGGGACTTTGTAAATTCAAGTACCCCGGGAACTAGATCCCCTATTGTTGTGCCAAATGCCGACGCGTCCAACTTTGAGATTAAGCCGCAACTTTTGCATATGGTTATGAATAACCAATATAGCCGCACTGCTTTCGAAGACCCTCATCTCCACATCCAAACATTCTTGGAATACTGTGACACCACTCGTATCCAAAATGTTACACCGGAAGCAATACGGATGCGCCTTTTTCCTTTCTCTCTTAAGGATAAGGCAAAGAAATGGTTAAACTCGGTCCCTCAAAATTCACTAACAACATGGGACAAAGTTCAAGAAGCATTCCTTGGGCGTTTCTTCCCACAGAGCAAAACAGCCCAAATTCGCACGAAGATCACTAACTTTTGTCAAACGGGAAGTGAGACTTTGTACGACACATGGGAGCGGTTCAAGGAACTTCTCAGAATGTTCCCCCACCACGGGCTCGAAAAGTGGTTAATAGTTCATACCTTCTACCACGGTCTCATATTCAAAACAAGAGAGACCATTGATGCCGCTGCAGGAGGAGCATATATGAATAAAGGAGTCGATGAACCATACGACCTCATTGAGAATATTACATTGAACCACTATCAGTGGTCAAACGAGAAGGAGCAACAACAAGATACGCCTGGTAAATATAATGTTGATGCAGTTACTCTTCTCTCTTCTAATGTTGACATGATTTTAAGGAAATTTGAGAATCTTAATGTCAATCTCGTGGCAAATATAAATAATTTATGTGAACTATGTGGATCTAACTCACATAGTACGGATAGTTGCGAGTTGCTTGACACTAGTTCTAGTGATCAAGTGAACTTTGTCAATTCTTTTGGACAGAAGGGGGGATGTATTCTAATACATACAATCCCAAATTTGAGAATCACCGCAACTTCTCCTACAAGAATAACATCATTCTAAACCCGCAACCATCTACACAACCCCCGGGATTCGCACCTAAGAATTTCAATAACAATTCAAATACCTTTCCCCCTAAATCAAAATTGGATCTTTTAATGGATTTCGTGTCGGCCATTATCTGAGTCAAAGCCCAGAAATCAAGATCTTTTGCGCAAGCAAGACGATGAAAGGTCATGCTAAAATCTTGGCCCGATATTGATTTCTAAAGCTACACTTAGACAATGATCCGTACCGGATATACGTCCATGCCCACATGACACCATGTCATCAAGCCTTTAATGCGTCATCCATGACAATATGACCTAGCCAAAACCTAAAGTCATAGATCCCTTACGCAAGCAAGGTAAAGAGAGGTCATGCCGAATTCTTGACCCAATCTTGACTTAGGTACTGGCTTCATTCACTATTCATATGGCAGACGCATTAAAACGAACATGACAGGCTCGGTCCTTAGGTTCATTTTTTCTTTTGGCCGGTGGAAACCGCTTGCACTATAGGACCCTCGTCCGGGGTTATCCAAAAAGCCCTCCCAAGTCTAAACCTTGCCTTTCACCCCTTCCAGCGAACCGAGAGTGGTTGAGAGTCCCCGGGAGCCGTCTTCTCAGTATCGAAGTCACAAGGTTCGATAGCCTTTCCGATTCAGCCGTCAGAACAGTCTGTCACTCTCCAATGGCAGGGTCGACAGATAACAGTAAGGGGAACGGAACTCTGCCCCTGGGAAATTTCCAAACGATGGAAGAAGTTTGGCAAGATTTCAGAGCTCTTGAAAAAGGCCAAGGCGAGCAGCAGGCTTGGATCGAAGGTGCCATGCATCATTTCAGAATATTGGCAATCCCCCAACCGGCTGGGGCTCCTATGAAAAAGGAAGACGTGGCCGCTCCCTTAGCTCCCAGCATCTCTCAATATCCCCTGGGATCTAATCATTTGCCTCTATACGAGCCCCGCAGCTACAACGTGAAGCCAAGAGGCCTGCCAAGGAAGGACATGCCGAGTCGATGCCCCGAGGTTCCGAGCCCACCACAAACTGTCTAGCATATTTGGTGGGATGTTTGCGGCTGCCCCACTTGTCAAGATGCTGATTTCCAAGATGAAATAAATGAGGACCATCCCCCAAGAAGGAGAAAATCCTCTTCCCAACAAAAACTGAGAAAGAGGTAAGAAGCCGGTGATCCCATGGTTGGAACCCTCGGAGAACCATCTGGAAAGTTTGACTACTATGTCATTTATTCCAACAAATCCCCTCAACCTAACTCAACTCAAGATCGTGGCCATTTCTGCTCCATGATAAGTTGGGACGAGCTCCGCACAGCAACCAACGGTCCAAGCATCCTGACGCCCCAGCCTTTATCTTGAGAGGACATCAAAGCAGCCGTCAAATCCCCAACAAAAGAAATAACGGTGAACGAGCTGAGATGCGATGCATGGCCGTAGGATAACCAGGGGCCTCCCATGACAGAATTGGGAGAAACAAGCAAAGGAGGAGTAAAGCCAAAAATAAACGTGCTGACTCATTCTGGCCATGTCCCGATAAATCCTCCAAGGACAGACAAAAGGCTGGCAATACCTGAGCCTCGAACCGAGAAAGACCCCTACGCCAAGGAAGCTGAAGTGCTTAACCCAGAGGCTGAAGCCCCGATCTTGACCCAGCTCAAGCGCACTCAATCCAACATATCCCTTTGGTCCCGACTCACTTCCTCCTATCCTCACAAGCTCAAGATGGAAGAAAGCCTGGCCCGGACCATGGTTCCAATCACTGTAACCCCGGATGAGGCTGTCCAAATGATCGGCAATGATCACTACGGTAACATCATTACCTTCACTGAGCTCAATCTGCCGAAATTTGGGGCTAACCATAACGAGCCTATCTACATTATCGTTCAACTCGATGAGCGTCGCCTTACTCGGGTCTTGGTAGATGGAGGATCAGCCATGAATGTCCTCCCTGCTAAAATGATGGATCTGTTAGGGATCAAGCCTACCGATCTAAAGCCTTCAACTCAGACGATCAAAGCTTATGACTCAATGTCCCACTCGGTATTGGGGTTAGCCACTCTGAATCTGTGGTTTGGAAAACAGATGATGCCGACAGACTTCCAGGTTATCGACATCCTGATCACCTTTACCGCCATCTTGGGCCGACCTTGGTTGCACCAAATAAATGGGGTGGCATCCACTCTACACCAATGCGTGAAATTCGTTCAAGGAAGCGATCTCACCACCATTTACAGGGACAGTGTGACCACAGAAGGGACAACACAAATGGCATCCCAGTCCTGGAAATCAAGCATGACGACGAAGGCATGATGTTGACGGGATTCACGGTTGAAAGCCCGAAAGCCCAAGTATGCTGCATAGACATCCCTCTATCTTGGGACCGAATTCCTCCTCCCATGAAGATGATGAAGCTCATGAATTACATTTCGGGGCTCAGTTTGGGCAAACACCATCAAGGCACCCATAAGATCATTGAGGTCAAAGAACAAACTACCCGCCGTGGCCTAGGGTACGTCCCTACTCCCAAAGATGTTGCGGAAGACAGAATAGCTGCACGCGGAAAGCGCCCAGTTATTAACAAAAGAGGCTCAAACGCAACCTTCGACCTCCGTCCCTACAACTTTGACATGGCCTGGTACTTCACAAAGAAAACCGGTGATTTGAATGAAGACATGAAGAAGAGGACAGAGCTGATCAACGCCAAATAAGATTGGTCGGTAACAATGGACAAATGGGAGAAGCTCCAACGAAACCTTGAGAGGTTCAGAGGCCTCGACCCAAACCCCGTCAGGAGAGCATTCCTCGACGCACCAACCCTACCGGGACCCACCACCACATTCACAATGAATTTTGGTTTGGGAAAACTCCTTCTTTGATAGAGGAGTTCGAAAAACTTTATGTCATCACCCCTGCCACAGACAAGTAGGACGAGTCAGTATTCAAGCTAACGATGCCCAAGGCAAGAAAAGAAGACTTCGCAGAAGATGCCTGGAACGAGCATTCGCTATAACGCCTTTTCAATGAAGAAACAGAAATACCAGACTTAATCGATTTAGTTTCTGATAACTTTATGGTATCCATGATTGGGGATAACTGCGCGAAGCCTTTTGACCCTCGCATCCTCTCAAGCCCATCCACAATGCCACTAAAGAACTGGGCCACCTTCTCTGGACCTGCAGCCAGCAAGGAGGAAATGATTAGAAAGCTTGGTCTAACCCCTCGCCTCCTAGAGTCTAGATTCGAAACACATTCCGAGTCTGTTGTCTTTGAATTCGAGTCTCTCGAGTCAACTGATGGCCTTACTCCGGACGATTATGAGTTCATAGCCAACAATGTATTCCCCTACGCTTTAAATGAAAGATTCTACCTTTCTGAGTATCCCCTTATTGCATCTTTAACAAATGATAAATTAACTAACAAATCAAAAACAGTTAATAACGATTCACTCGATAAAGCGCAGACACATTAAACGAACAATATATTAAAAAAATCTTTAAGCATGTTGTCAAACGAGAGGAAAATCGGGCCCAAGCTGCCGAGGAGGTTTTAACCCAAGTGAATTTGGGGACTGCTGAAGAGCCTAAAGAGACGCAAATCGGAAGTTTCTTCACCGGCACCGAGCAAGAAGCATTGACTAAACTTCTCAAAGAATTCGTGGACGTGTTTGCTTGGTCCTACCAAGACATGCCCGGCATGGATCCAGCTATAGTGGAACATCGGATTCCCCTAAATCCCGAGGCTAAGCCCATCAAGCAGAAGCTACACCGAATCAAGCCAGAATGGTCCTTACAAGTCAAGGAAGAGATCGAGAAGATGTTTCGCGTCAGCTTTATAAGGGTGATCGAAACCCAACTTGGCTCTCTAATATAGTCACGGTCACCAAGGCCAACGGAAAAGTACGTTGTTGCGTGGACTTCTGAGATCTTAACAAAGCAAGTCCCAAGGACGACTTTCCACTACCAAACATAGACATGTTGGTCGACACTACGGCCAATTTCAAGGTCAAGTCCTTCGTGGACGGTTTTGTCGGCTACAATCAAATCAAGATGGCTGAAGAAGACCAAGAGAAAACCGCCTTCATAACCCCCTGAGGAACCTACTGCTACACAGTAATGCCGTTCGGACTAAAGAACGCTGGGGCTACCTACTAACGGGCAGCGACCGCACTCTTCCACGACATGATCCATAAAGAGATCGAAGTGTACGTCCATGGCATGATCATCCACTCAAAGGGATCAGACGGGCAACACCTCATTGACCTGAGAAAGTTCTTCGATCGCCTTCGAAAGCATTCAATGAGGTTGAACACTGTCAAATGCACATTCGGAGTAATCCGAGGCAAAGTCTTGGGACACATGGTCACCGAACGAGGCATCGAAGTTGATCCCCAAAAGATCAAAGCCATAATCGAGATGAGACCATTGCAAACCCAAACAGAAGTGAAAAGCTTCATGGGCCGCCTGCAGTACATCAGCCGCTTCGTTAATCAGCTGACTTCCATGTGCGAGCCAATCTTTCGGCTAATGAAGAAGAATGCGGACATCGAGTGGAACCCGGAGTGCCAAGACACCTTCAAAAAGATAAAGTCATACCTTGTGAGTCCCCCGATCCTCTGTCCTCCCCAAGAAGAGAAGCCACTCTTACTATACCTGACTGTGACTGACACCGCAGATGGAGCCATGCTATGCCAAGAAAAGAAAGAGTAAAAGGTCGAAAATGCCATCTAATTCATGAGCCGAAAGTTCCAAGGCAGCGAGCTCAACTACTCAGCCCTAGAGAAAACCTACGCAGCTCTAGTATGGGTCATCGAGAAATTGCGACACTACACGCAATCGCACACAGTGCACCTGGTCTCCAAAATGGATCCGATCAAATATCTCTTTGACAAACCATCACTGTCAATGAGACTAGCCAAATGGTCGATCAAGGGAGGGGTAATGGCCGAACAATTGGCCGACTTCCCAACTGACGAGGCCAAAGGTCCCGAACCGCAATTTCCAGACGAAGGAATATTCACACTTGAAGGCGAGAATCGATGGCATCTTTTCTTAGATGGAGCAGCCAAAAAAAGAGAAAATGGCATTAGAATGCTCTTGGTCGACCCAAAGGACGAGCACATCCCAATCATCATAAAGCTAAACTTTGAGGTGACCAACAATGTCGCCGAATACGAAGCATGCGTTGCCGGTCTAGAGACCGCCCTCGAAAGGAATGTCCAAGAGTTAGAGGTCTACGGGGACTCATCTTTGATCATCAATCAAGTTTCCAACAAATGGTAAATGATAGACCCAGACTTACAAAAATACCATGTCTGCATGGAGGACCTCATCACGCAATTCAAAGAGGTCACCTTCCACTATCTGCCAAGAGACCGGAATCGGTTTGCAGACACCCTAGCCACCTTGGCTTCACTCGTAGAGATCCCCGAAGGGAAGGCGATAGAGCCATTCAAAGTAGGAAGGAAGGAAATTCCTGCCTACTGCTGCGAAATTGAGGCAGAGCCCGAGCTAATTAATGAGCAATGGCACAACCGAATCTACCAATACCTCAAAAACGGGGAAACCTCTTTCATAAATGAGGAAGGCAAATACAAAGAAGGAATCAATGCCAAGAGCATCGTGGCCCTAAAATGCCTTGCCTCTCACTTTGTCATCCTTGGGGATATGCTATACAAGAAATGCCATCAAGGACCTCTCCTCCGCTGCATCAGCAAGAAAAAGGAAAATGAGCTCATGAACGAAGTCCACAATGGAGCTTGTGGTCCCCACATGAATGCTAGAGCCCTGATGCAGATCGTTCTTCGAATGGGCTACTACTGGATCTCCATGGAGGCAGACTGCATCCACTTTGTCCGAAGCTACGACAAGTGCCAGTGATTCTCCAACCTTAACCATCTTCCCCTTCATGACCTCTACTGTATGACCACTCCCTGACCTTTTGCCACTTGGGGAATCGACGTCATTGGGAAGATTGCTCCGCCCGACAGCAACGGCCACGAGTTCGTCTTGGTAGCCATCGACTACTTCATAAAATGGGTCGAAGCCAAGTCCTACAAAGTGCTAACTTCTAAGAAGGTCGCCCAGTTCCTCAAAGAAAACATCATATGCTGTTACGACATCCCAAACAAGGTCATATCTGACAACGGATCTCACCTCAAAAGAGAATGCGATAGACTATTGGCCAAATTCAAAATCACACATCATAAGTCCTCTCCTACAGGCCGCAAACTAACGGCACATTGGAAGCAGCAAACAAAACCCTCGAAATAATCATCAGAAAAATGACCGTAGGAGGATGAGATTGGCCCAAGAAGCTGCATCTGGCACTTTGGGACTACCGAACATCAGTCAGGGCTGCCATGGGAGAAACCCCATTCGGCCTGACCTATGGGATGGAAGCAGTACTGCCCGTTGAGTTGGAAATCCTATCACTCCGAGTGTTGTTGAAAAATGAAATCAACGAAGTGGTATGGCTCTGAAGCCGGCACGACGAATTAGTCCTACTAGATGAACGCCGACTAAAGGCCATGGAACACATTTTAGCCTACCAAAGCAGAATGGCTAGGGCATTCGACAAGAAAGTCAAATCCCGAGACATCAGGGAAGGCGATCTGGTGCTCAAAGAAAAGCCTCCCACCCGAACCAACCCGCTTGGAAAATGGAAACCAACATGGATCTGCCCGTTCGTGGTCCAAAAGATCTTCTCCGGAGGTTCCATGAAGCTAACAGACCTGGACGGGAATCCCTTCGTGAATCCAGCCAACGGAAGCAAACTCCGATGATACTTCGCCTAAAGAATATTGACTTTTCTGTCTCCTCATCACTCCTAAAAGTGTCTAACTACGGAGACCTGAGCCCTCAGTCCGGGGGGAACGTAGGCATCCTTCATTGGTTCGGTTAAAAAAACACAAAAAACAAAAATCCAAAATTTGGATGCCATCAAGGCTCAGACAAAAAGCAAGCAAGAGATTTTGCGTCTCGACAAAGCTTTAAAAGTAAATCACAAATCACTACAAGATAAAACACTTCTTGATTCGTACAAGCACGGTGACAGTTTTGACCATTGCCTTGAGAACTTGACTTTTGTGCTTAAAAGATGTTATGAAACTGATTTGACTAGTTGGGAAAAGAGTCATTTTCTAGTGCGGCATAGCATTGTTTTGGGTCATCTATTGTTCGACAAGGGGATTGAGGTAGATAAGTCAAAGATAGATGTTATTTCTAAACTACCTTCCCCAATCTCGGTTAAGGGTGTTCGCAGTTTTCTAGGGCATTCGGGTTTTTATAGGATATTTATCAAAGATTTTTCAAAAATTTGTAAACCATTGTGTAACCTGCTTGCCAAAGATACTGAGTTCATTTTTAATGAAGATAGTTTGGATGCTTATAATGAATTGAAAGAAAAATTGACTTGTGCCCCGATTTTGTCTAGCCCCGATTGGTCTCGCCCATTTGAGATTATGTGTGATGCATTCGATTTCTCTATAGGGGCTGTATTAGGGCAAAGAGTAGATAAGTCACCTCATGTTATTCAATATGCAAGTAGAACTCTTAATGATGCACAATTAAATTACACTACTAATAAAAAGGAATTTTTGGCGATTGTGTTTGCACTTGAAAAATTCAGTTCTTACTTGCTCGGATCTAAGGTGATTATCTATTCTGATCACTCTGCTTTGAAATACTTGCTAAATAAAAAAGCTGCTAAACCTAGACTTCTTAGGTAGATGTTGTTGTTGCAAGAATTTGATTTAGAAATAAGGGACAAGCAGGGGACCGAGAATGTAGTTGTTGATCATCTTTCTATATTGGAAAATTTTACGTATCTTAATTCCCATCGTGAGTTTATTCCTATAAATGAGAACTTTCCTAATGAGAAACTCTTTGCTCTGCATGTGTAAGAACCTTGGTATGCTGATTTGGTGAATTATATTGTGTCTAATACCTTGCCATATGGAATTGTATCTCATGCCAAGCGTAAATTCCTGTCTGATGTGAAGCCCTATATCTGGGATGATCCTTACTTGTTTAAAATTTGTCCTGACAAGACCATAAAAAGATGTGTGCCCGAGTTTGAGCATGAAAGTGTCCTAAGGTTTTGTCATGAACTCCATTTTGGAGGGCACTTTAGTGGGCAAAATACGGCCTTGAAAGTCCTTCAATCGGGGCTGTTTTGGCCTATCATATTCAAAGATGCCCGCCAATTTTGTGTTGAATGTGATAGATGCCAAAGGATCGGGGGCATTACTAAGAAGGATGAGTTGCCCCTTGTGAATAATTTAGTAGTTGACATATTTGATGTATGGGGCATCGACTTCATGGGACCATTCCCCCCTCCTTCCCAAAGTTACATGTATATTCTAGTTGTTGTTGATTATGTCTCTAAATGGGTGGAAGCAATTCCTACCCGCACTAATGATGCTAACATTGTTTGCAAGTTTGTGCGTGAGAATATCTTTAGCAGGTTTGGGATGCCAAGAGAAATCATTAGTGACCAAGGGAAGCACTTCACCAACAAGTTGCTGAAAAGGTATGGGGTTGTTCACAAATTTTCCACATTGTATCATCCACAGACATCTGGACAAGTGGAAGAGAGCAATAGACAAATCAAAGGGGTACTTGAAAAGACCGTAAGGCCAACCTGCAAAGATTGGGTGGAAAAGCTAAGTGATGCACTATGGGCATACCGAACGGCTTACAAAACTCCCATTGGAGTAAGTCCGTATCGGTTGGTTTTTGGTAAGTCATGTCACCTTCTTGTTGAGCTAGAACATAAGGCTTTTTGGGCAGTAAAGGAGCTCAATATGGAATTGACATTGGTGGGGGAATAAAGGTTGTTAACACTTGATGAATTAGAAGAGATGAGGCTAGATGCATACGAGAATGCAAAGAGATACAAAGAGAAGACCAAGTGGTACCATGACAAACAAATCAAGCCAAAGTTCATTAGGCCAGGAATGAAGGTATTCCTTTTCAACTCACGCCTGAAACTATTCCTCGAAAAATTGAAGTCCAAGTGGACGGGTCCGTACGAGGTAGTGCAAGCGTTTCCACATGGGGCAGTTGAACTTAGAAATCTGAAAGATGGAGACATTTTCAAGGTGAACGGTCATCGTGTGAAACCATATTATGAAGGTGTGTCTATTCTTGAGGAAATATCCGAGGTGACATATCTTGTGAATCTGGATCCCATTGACCGAAGAAAGCACCAAGTCGAGCTAAACAACTATAAATAAAGCGCTTGTTGGGAGGCAACCCAACTAGGTATCTTTTATCGCTTATTGTTTTTCTCCTTTCAGTTTATTAGCATCGGCAAAGTAAATTTATGCTTTATCCTTACGCTTAGGCAACAAGGGCATAGCATGTTTTTAGTTTGGGGGTGATAGTATTCATAAAAAAAAATTAAAAAATACAAAATAGTGTTTTTACTTCAGGGTCTGTTCGAACTACGATGACCTGAGCCTATTATAGTGTGTTCACGCTCACTATAATGGGGATGTAGGCAGCTTATGTGAGGTCAAAAAGTTGTTAAGCTTCGGCTTGTGTCACCCTTCACGGGTCTTTCCGAGTTTGTAGGTTTATAGGAGAGTGTAAAATGTGTCAACCTCCAAAAAGATTTTCTTTTTATGAGTCGTTTTTAGTGTTTTAGCAGATATTATGCTTGTTTTGTTTGTTGGTGGTGATGTGCAGATGTTAGCTCAACCAAAGGCACATGGGATCAAACTGGAGCAAAGGAATAGGGAGAAAAAGAAAAAAAATTGAAAAGTTGTTTCCTAGAGGAGGGAGCGCCCGCACCCAAAGTGGGGGGGGGGGCATCCTCTCCTAATTGATAAAAATAATGTGAAGTTTCTGGAATTTGGAGGCGTCCGCTCCCAAATGAAAACCAAAATGTGAAGTTTCTGGAAAAGGGGAGCGCCTGCCCCCAAAATAGGGGAGCGTTCGCTCCCAAGGTCGGGCATCCTATTCCGAGGTGAATTTGAAAAGCAAGAAATGGGATTCCATCCCCAAACACCAAACCTAGCCGCCCTCCTTCTCTTTCTCTCTCTAAGAAACCTATCCCCCACATTTCTCTCTCTAAAAATTAAACTCAAATCCTCCAAATAACTACCCCATACCCATAAAATCAACACCCCCACTCCCTAATCTTCATCCAGAGCCCAATTTCAAGCCTCAAACTCCATTAAATCCGGCGATTTGGGAAGAAATTTGAAAGTTTCAAAAGAGGTGATTTTTTATGCAAAAAGCTGGTGGTATTTGAAAAAAGAAGTAGTGGGGAGCGTAGTGCACGACCAAAGGTTCCCTTTCATGGTCATCTCCTCCAACTCCGGTGAACCGGTGACTTTTCTGGCAACCTTTTTCCGGTAAAGTAACCATCTTTTTGAGCTATTTTTCTTGCCGAGAATGCATAGCTAAATTTTGATATCATGGCTAGAAGAGTTAGAGATCGGAATGTTCCCCCTCCCCCAGTTGAGAATGTGCCCCAATTCGATCAACATAGATTTGTATATGAAAGGGCATAAAAGTTTTTTAATGAACATCGTGCTAACAGGTTCAATATGGAGAGGGAGTTTGATTGGAAGAGTTGTAATATGAATGGAATTTTCACTTTCTACAAGTGGAAGATGCTTGCCTCTAATCCGCATAAATGGAGCTTGAATAGAATAGTCCAAGAACTTTACTTAAATGCCTTTTCTAGAAGAGATACACCCAATTCCTTTGTGCGAATGTTGGAAGTCCCTTACACTAGTACGGTGATCAATAGATATTATAGCATGCCAATTAATGTTTCGGGGGAGGGCTGTGACATTGGCAAGAGCTATGAAGAAGAAGGAGGAAATCTTGGGCAACTTCCCTATGCTCTCGGCCACGCTTGGGGAGGACATTGACCCTGCTTGGTACAAAAAAGGGAATATAATTAAGACCAAGAATTTGAGCTTTGATCTAGCTATTCTGCACCGTTTCATCTGTGAATGGATCATGCCCTCTTCTCACTATGGGGATGTTAATTGGAGGAGGGCAACCCTGATGCATGTGGTGATAAGTAGAAGAAAAATCAACACGGGCTTGATCATAAGGCAGGAGATTACTCGAATAGTCAAAAAGATGGGAAATTCAAACTATAATTTCCCTATTCTCATCACAAAATTGGCAATTATTGCAAGGATAAATATGAGTAGGGAAATCCGAAATTTGAAGCCAGGGCCGAAGATAGATAGGACCACTTTCAGGAGATTTAATCGGTCTATAGAAGGGGTACATGTAGAGAAGGGGGGTAATGATGAGGAAGAAGTGGAATTGCACAACATGGACCTAACCGAAGCAGGTATTATTTAGCAGGCCAAGTTGAGATGGTAGAAGAGAGCATGAGAGGATTGAGAGTGGAGTATGGGCAACTCTAGACTAGAGCTGAATCGGAGTTTGATACCAAACAGATATGGAGAGAGAGGATGGAAAAGAAACTTGACACGGAGATAGGGAATGCACGGGCATTTAGGGAGGAGCAAAGGCGGATGATGCACATGATGATGGAGAGATTATCTCCACCGCCACATTACTCCCCCAGGAGCAGTATTCTCCTCAGCAGCATATGTCTCCCCAGCTGCAGTACTCTCCCCAACACTATGACCCGCATCAGATGGATTGGCAGCAACAACATCACGCGGGAGATAGTTTGAGCAAGCCAGGTCCATAGGATCATCATCTCCATCCGCCCCACCAGTGAGTTGGTTAAGGTATCTTGAATGCATTATAGACAATGCATCTTTCTAGTTTGGGGGTGTGGGTGTACTTTATCTGGTATCTGTTATCACCATGTAGCTTAGGATTTTCTTGTTTTTATATTTTAGAAAAAAAATTGTCCTCTTTATATTTTGGGTAGTGGCCAACGTCCATGATGATTTGAGGGACTCGGATTTTATAATGCCAGTTTGAATATGCTGATTAGGATTGCATTGAAACATGTAAAACACAATTGCACCACCATTCATTTTCATCATATTTCTTGATCATGATCATTAATGTAGGTGCCCTTTATGGGTTCACTTTGACATTATCGGGTCCCTATAACATGATTACATGACTATAAATAGCACATCACGAGGTTACTTGGTATATATATGGCTATTTTTTCTTGAACTCTATTGTTAGCCTTAAAACTTTCTTGTCACTAAATACTTTTCGCTAGAACCCGGTTTGAGTCTTTTTGACCTACAACTTGGAATATAGCGAGAACATACCAAAAATATTTTCTTTTTTCTTGTTTTTATTTATTTTAGCTAGTAGTTTTTATTTATGTTTGAGTCTTCTTGTTTCAATCCGGGACGAGCAAAAGATTAGTTTGGGGGTATTTGATGGATGTGTTTTTACACGTCCAAATGATGTATTTTTCTTCCTAGTTTAATGTTCAAACTCGGGTTTTGTTAGTAGTTTAATGTGTTTTGAGTTTTTTATAAGTACAGGGTAAAAGAAGGAAAAGATGTTGAATTATGGACTTTTGAGATATTTTGATTAAGGCTGGGACTAGTGGTACAAATTAGAGGTAAAAAGGACTCTAGAGGAATTAAGAAGAAGTTCAGCACTTACCTGGAAACAGAGGGGAGCATCCGCTCCCAAACTAGGGGAGCGTCCGCTCCCGAAATGGGAAATCAAAGAAAACTTACTGGAATTTGGGAGCGTCCACTCCCAACCCGGCAGCCAGTTTTTCAGTTCACTTGTTATACAAGGATTGTGGAGTGTTGTTGATGTTTTTAGGTCTTATCTTCCCTATGTATAAATAGAAGAACTCTAAACAGTAATTACAAGTTATGTTTTAGTTTTTATTCCTGTGAGCGTTGTGAGAAGAATTTTATCCTTTGAGTCGCCACCTATATTATTCGTTTGGAAAACATAGAAAAACCATTTTTGAAAGAGATTTGGGTTCGGGGCTTAGGTTATGGAATGGGTAGGTCAAGGAGCATCCATTCCACCCAATCCGGAGATTGGTCTTGCTAAAGAAAAGAGAGGTTTTCAAAAAGAAGAAGAAGAAGATTTTAAATAATACAAATAAAAGATCCATTTAACGGGGTTAAACGGAATGTAGGATCGATTGCTTCGAGACCGTCTCCATGTCTTGGAGAGGCTCTAGGCCGATCCTAGATTCTATGGACTTATACCACTCTAACAATCAATTAGAAAGGGATTTAGGGAGTTACCTTGCGTGAGGTAATTTGGGCAGAGTTTTTACTCAAGTTTAGAATCGAATCTCGACACGGACAGAGCTTCGCCTCGGTCCTTGACTTGGATCTTGATGTTTGTTTATCAACAAGGTTGACAAACAAACTTTGAGGTGATTTTTAGGGTGATTTTGTAGGATTCTTTCAAGGAGAGAAACCAACAAAATGTGTGTGTTGTGAAATTGTGGACCTTTTAAACCTTGGAAGTCACCAAGTATTTATAGGGGTTGGAGAAGTGTTGAAGATGAGATCAAACACTTCAAGATGGTTCCAGACTCCAAATTCTATTGGTTGGCCGGATGGATGAAGTTTTATCCCGAAAAGAGGTTGAAATCGACGAGAAAACTGCCTTCTGCATGCTGCAGAGGGACGATATCTCGCGCGAGACACGCCATCTCGCGGCGAGATATTGCTCCTGTGGACAATTCTGTCCTTTCCTCGTTATCTCGTATGCAGTTTAGTCCTAAACTAACGATGGTTAGTCAAAACTTAACGAAACATGACGAAATGATGGATTTCTACTTCTTGACTCAAAGCGAGACTTAGAGTGGTAAAAGTATGATCCGATGCATTCAGAATGGGGTGTCTACAGAGCCCCTCGGCGACAAGACTTATGGAAGAAGTCATTTCGTCGATAGAAAAGACATCATTCTGAACATCGGGATGGTCGGACCGCACGGCTTCCTACGTATCTCTATCGGAGAATCAGACCATGACGTAGTTCGACTCCAAAACACGAAAAGACTGCTTTAGGTATTTTGAAAATCATTTTTGAAAATCGAGGAGATTTTGTTTTGAAAGATAAATTCATACTGAGGAATCAAATCAAGACCCAATTCTGAATATACATGTATGTCTGAAGATTCGCCTATCTGGGCTCCGAAACTGCGGAAAATATGTTAGAAAACAAAGGCTTACCTGTCCGGTCCTTTGAATCATGTCGGTTTTGTGACGATTCGCCTTTCTGGGCTCCGAATTGGGCTTTTTGTTGTTGAAGTTGACGATTCACCTGTTTGGGCGTTGAATCGGGCTTTTGTTTCGACGATCCACCTATTTGGGCATTGGACCGGGCCTTTTGATGATGATCCACCTGTCTGGGCGTTGGACCGGGCTTTTTGATGACGATCCACCTGTCTGGGCGTCGTACTGAGCTTTTTCTGATGACGATCCACCTGTCTGGGCGTTGGACCGGGCTTTTTGATGACGATCCACCTGTCTGGGCGTCGGACCGAGCTTTTTCTGATGATGATCCACCTGTCTGGGCGTTGGACCGGGCTTTTAATGTGATGATTCACCTTTCTGGGCTCTGAATCATGTGGATTGAGTTGATCTTTGGACCACTCGGTTTTCTGGCGACTGGTGCCGTACTGGGCGATCATGCGGGCGTCACATTCGGCTCGTTCCGTGACTTGCGGTGCCGGTTTTTCCACGTTTCCTTGCTAGTTTATCATTTCCAAGGGTAAATGTGTCAAAATTTTGAATTTTGACGTTGCGTAGACGCTTATTGTCGGGGACAATTTTGTCAAATTCCAGAAGGTATATCTCGCGCGAGATAAGGTATACCGCGCGGGACTTCCGCTGTCAGGGCAATATAACAGCAGCTCATCTTTTGAATTTGAAAACATCCTTTTCAAAATTCTCTCCCTAGCTCAAGCCAAGGTCGTTTTTCTCTGCAATTTTTCATGTATTGCTTGGTGATTCTCCTCCTAATCCATTCTCAATCCTCTCCTCCCTCCATAATCAATGGCTCAAGAAGGAAGAAATCCAATTTTGGGGAGTTATTTACTAGGGAAGGATTATCCCCGCGATGATCTCACCTTCGATAGGCACGCGCACATCTCCACCATCATTTGGGAAGGCTTGGTAAGAGTTTCTTTCTCAACTCTTGATTCTTGTATTGCATTGAGATTGAACCCTTTTGAGTCCCAAACTTCATCAATGGCTTTTCTTTTTCTTTTCTTTTTTTTTTGTTCTTGTTTATGCTTAGAACTAGGTTCTTTCTTGCATGCTCTGATTTTGTGCATTTCTTTGGATGATTGTTGTTGCATTGTGTGTATATGAGCCTCCTACACATCATGGATTGTAGGAGAGGTTGATTCGGATCATGAATGGCATCCTTGGGCAAGCTTTTCTTGTACGCACGCCAAGTGTTCGATGAAATGCCCCAATGAAAATTTTCTTCTATTTCATTGATTTCTTGACACGGAATGATTTCTAACATTGCCCTTTTTGTTTTTTCCTCTGTTTTGCAGTCATATAGGTCAACGAAGAATTACCGAGGGAGCCCGAAAATGGCTAGAGCAGTGTGGGACAAGATCAAGGATCTTGATGGTGTTCGGGATAGGGTGGCCCAAACGGGGCTATTGACCTTTGTTGATAATCTTCGGGGGATAAGGCGGACTCCCCAAGTACTTCAGGCGATCCGGGAGAGGTGGTGGGATACTACCCACACCGTGCACTTGCGCTTCGGGGAAGCGACTATGACCCCGACTGATTTCCTTGCTATCACGGGGCTGGAGTTCATTGGCGATCCCCTGCCGAAGACTATGAGTTATAAGCCCGCGAGCCCCACCGTGTGGAGGCAGCTGATCGGTTTCTCCCCTAACAAGGTTAAGGGGTTTGCTGCTGAGCTGACACCCCTCCGGCGTCAGATTGAGGATTATGCACTCAAGCCGAATGCAGTCACTGATCGATTGGTGAGGGGTGCCCTCTGGTATATCCTTTCTGAGACCATCTTCGCGAACCACTCCTCTACGGCTCATCTTTCTCTGTTAGGTTTGTTGGTGAATTTGGATGAGGTAAGCGGATATGATTAGGGCTCAGCGGGGCTGGCCTTCTGCTACCACGCCATGGACGAGGCGTGTAGGCACACTAGGGATACCTTGTTGAGGTATTCTTATGCCTGGGAGGTATGATCTTGGTTCTGTTTATGTTCTCTGTCTGTATACCTTGTTTGTATTCCGTACTGAATCCGTTCTGTTTCCTTTGCAGATATGGGGCTATACTGTCCTTGGGCTGTACAAATTTGAGTTGGAGAGCCGGACCCCTTTGTTCCCGGATATCAGGAGGTGGAGCCACCCCAACCGGAGCGTTGATGAGGAGGAGGACCAGGAGTGGACCTTGACGGTCACGGAGGCGCGGGCCATGCTGGACGCTTTTGAGTATGAGAGGCTGGGCCTTTATCCATGGACCCCATTGGAGCCGGAGGTGCACCGTGCTTGGGATGCTTCTGGGATGCAGAGGATGCTGGCATCTTTGGAGGGGGATACTATGTATCTTGGTGAGCGGGTCTTCCCACAGCATGACCGGGGTAGACTACCATATATGGTGCCGGCGGATCCGCCGAGGGCGATGTATCCCACCCACTCCATTCCAGAGGATGATTATGCTAGTCTTCTTGTAGGCGATGTGGCGACGGCTTGTGTTATCCCTGGGGCCTCTTACACGGAGTTCCTGCCTCGGCTGATGGGTCCTCTCCAGGTGGGTGATAGACGATCGCACGCTCGTGGCTCCGCCTCTGCCTCTACCTCAGGTTCATCAGCCCCTAGTACCTCTTCTCAGTCTGCTGGTTCTCTGCCTTTCGCCCCAGACTTCGGTCCTCTGAGCTATACATACATGATGGGGAGCATGCCAATGGTGGGCCATATCCCGACTCTGGATCATATTCCTGAGGGTTACCGCCTCCCGCCAGATGTCTCATCGGTATGTTTATGTTGATATCATCTCTCGTATTCGTCCATATAAGTGTATATGTCCGACTTCATCTGAGCATTTCTTTTCTTTTATTGTCAGGTCACTCTGTCTGCGGCCGATTATAACCGTGGAGCGACTAAGATGGCGGGACTGATGGCCTTGGTGTCGGACCTGTCCGAGAGGCTGTTCCATAAGGCTTCTTTGGCGGCCTCGACAGTGGCCTCGGCGGTGACCCCTACTTGCGGAGCCAAGAGGTCGAGGAGGGATGGTAGCCCCCGTGGTGGTGATGGCGGAGGTGCCGGCAGCTCAGGATACTTGATGGCGTGATCCCCTCCCTTTATCTCCATTTGATTCCTGATGATCTGTATATATTGGCCGTGTGGGCCCAGAAAATTTTTTTTCTCTTGGTACCTGTTAGGAACAAGTAGGCAGCACAAAACAATGGTTTTCTTAACCCCCTAATCCTAGGTCTAATTAGTTAGTTAATTAACTTTCTCGACTTTCCATGTTTTTGGAAATGGAATGGAATGGCCATCAAGGCCACAATTCTGAGCTTGATCTTGGTGTTTTACTGCGTGTTATGAATTGTACATGCAGGTTTTTTCGAGACTTGCTTCGTCAAGTCGGGGCTAGATTGTTGTTCGAGCAGAATTATTGCTGTCTTGCCGTAGCGATATCTCGCGCGAGACAAGGTGTCTCGCACGAGACACGCTATCCAGACAGAGTTCTCTTCTTTTTCAAACAGGATTTTGTCAGTTTTCCCTATAAAATCACCCTGTAGTCCGGCCAGATAACACATCCTAGCCTTTCAAACTCTAGAGATATTCTGTTAGGGCGAAACTCTTGGCTTCCTCTTCAACCCTACGATCCATGGCTTCCAAGGAGATTGCCCCAACGTCCATGATTGTCGATGATTTTTCTCTGTCGTCTGAAGTGATTGAATCTTTCAAGCAAGCATCAAGAGATTTTGTGAGGTCGTTTCGCAACCGATCTCGCAATAGGTTTATTGCAGAATTCGGATTTAGAATCTTTTTCACCTTGAAGAACCTCCAACCGGATTGGAATCTCTTGCAGGGTGCTGCTCGATTTTGGGATCCCTCTATTCATCTTTTCAATTTTTCTTTGAATGAGATGGTGCCTACTGTGGAGGAATTTGCCATTATCTTGGATATGCCTTTGACTGGTGAGATTGTTGTTCCTAAGTACCATAGGAATCATTCGGAGGCTTTGAATGAATTGCTAGGGATCCCCCTTGATACTTGCTATGAGTTGGTTCATCGTAAGTGGATAGATTGTTCTTCTTTCCCTGAGCGATTCAGCGGAGATTCAGATGATGATGCCTTTCATGTCTATAAACGGAACTTTCTGGCTCTTTCTCTTTTCGGAGATGTTCTGTTTACATGTAGGGATGGCTTGGTTGACTCCCAACTGGTGGAAATTGTTCTGCATGCTAGGAAACGTTCTAGGAACATTATTCCACTAATCTTGGGTGAAACCCTGCATGGTCTTGATGAGCTGTATAGGACCGGTGCCATGACTCAAGGGAGTCCTCTTCTGTTAACTATTTGGCTTAGGGAGCATCTCAAGTTGGTAGGTCCCCCGTTGGAATATTCCCCTTTTACATATCATACGCGAAAGTTATTGATCAAGGATCTTTCAGCGGATGAATGGGCTGAGTTGATTGCGAAGGCCGGAACTGCTGATATTCTTTGGTGTCCGCCTTATTGGAGGTTGAACAAGTATGTCACCAATACCAAGGGTTTTGACAGGGTTGTTCTTCCGGGTTTGCGAGATTCCTCCTTCTATTTTCCCAAACGGGTGCTCCGTCAGTTTGGTCAGTCGCAGGACACTTATCTTTTTGAAGGGGCCTCTCGTGAGGTGTCCTATATTGGAGTAGAGTTTGCGCAGGCGCTAGCTCAAGCGTGGGGCGAAGGAACTAGTCGGGACCGCTGGTCGAACCTTCGGAGTTTTAATGCAAGCATCTTCTTGTCTGACAAGTATTTGGATTGGTTCCTTCATACCGGTCACCCTAGTGCAGAGAAGATTGATGATCTGCGGCTTTCACTGCTGGGGGATTCTTTTGTAGCTAGCAGTATTTTGCGAAGGAGCGAGGCTCAGTCTGATCCTGCTAACGTGCGAACCGATCCGACCCAGGATTTTCTTGACGGGGATTGGTATGAGAGGCGAGGCAAAGGGATGCCTGGAAAGACGCAAGCTTTAGATAGGCCCAATGTCTTCAAAAGGCTTTCGGAGTCTGTCTTTGACCGTCTCGAGGGATGCTCTGCTTCGAGGGGCTCAAAGCGCAAGAAGGATCGCGAAGACGGTGGTGACCATGTCCGCCGGCCTACCAAGTCAATGAAAGGCTAGATCTTAAGGAGTACCAAGAGATCTCTTCGATAGATCAATTGTTTTTATTTTATTAGTGTTTTTTTCAGGATTATTAGCTTAGCAAATTAGTCGTTGTGATTAGGATTTCCCTTTTGTCATTAATAAAATGCATTCGATTAATAAAAGGACAAAAGTAGATTTATTTATTTGATTAGACCGAACCCGAAGGCTGCCTACGTTCCTCTTTTACAGCGATTAAATAAGAGGCTCAGGTCTAACGTAGTTCATTTTAGAGAAAAAAGGACAAAATACGGCTCCATGCCGAGGGGCAATCTCGCGCGAGATAAGGCCCCCCCCCTTTTTTTTTATGCACACCCTTTCTTTTGCCTAGACCGCCCCTTCGGGTTTTCAATCCAGCGGGCTTCTTTTCTTGTGCAAGCTCTAATTTTTTCCTAGGCCGTCCTTTTTGGGATTTTCAACCTAGCAAGCGATTTCTTTTTAGGAGGCCAAGTCACGCGAAGTATTTCTTGAGCTTGTCCATGTTGACCGGCTTCGGTAGATGATTTCCGTCTAAGTCTACCAGCTGAAGGGCTCCCCCAGAGAATATCTTCTTCACAATGTAGGGTCCTATCCATCTTGGTCCCCACTTGCCTAGCGGGTTGAAAGGTCCAGGACGATGCTCACGGAGAACCAATTTACCTACCCTGATGTTCCTTGTCTTGACCTTTTTGTTGAAAGCTCTTGCCATTCTTCTTTGGTAAGCTTGAGTGTGTTTGGCTGCTTTCAACCTTCTTTCGTCTAACAGGGCCAACTCTTCGTATCTGCTTTCTAGCCAGTCGACCTCGTTCACTTGGTTTTCTAGGAGAACCCTAAGTGATGGTATTTCCAATTCTATTGGTAAGACAGCTTCCATTCCGAATGTGAGGGCGTAGGGAGTCTCTCCTGTAGCTGTTCGGACTGAAGTGCGGTATCCCCATAGTGCAAAAGGTAACTTGTCTGGCCAGTCTTTCCCCGTGACCGCCATTTTTCTGATGATGGTTTCGATTGTCTTGTTTGCGCCTTCAACTGCTCCGTTTGTTTGAGGCCTATAAGGAGATGACTTGTGCCTTGTGATTTTGTACTCGGTTAGGAGGCGATCAGTTTCTTTCTCGAAGTGCGTCCCATTATCGGATATCATCTCTTGCGGAACCCTATATCGGCAGATGATGTTGTGCTTGATGAATTCTGCGACCTTTCTGGCATTCAGAACTTTGTAGGAGGCGGCCTCGACCTATTTAGTGAAATAGTCGATGGCTACTAGGACGAAGCAGTGTCCGTTAGCTCCTACGGGTGTGACCTTTCCAATCACGTCTATCCCCCATGTAGAGAATGGCCAAGGAGAAGTCATAGGGTACAGCAAGGAAGGCGGTGCGTGCTGAAGGTTGGCGTGTATCTGACACTTGTGGCATTTCTTGACCATTTTGGTACAGTCGGCTTCCATGGTTAGCCAAAAGTATCCTTGTCTGAGGATCTTTTTGGCGAGCATATTTCCGTTCATGTGGTTTCCACATATGCCTTGATGAACATGGTCCATTATTTCTTAGGCCTCTTCCTCGGTGGCACAAAGGAGGTTTCCTTGGGAATGTTTCTTGAATAGACGGCCAGCAGTAGTGATGACGTAACCAGCGGCCAACCTCTTAAGGGCGATCTGAGTCTTTTGGTCCGTCTCAGGTGGGATGGTTCCATCTAGGATGAAATGCCAAATGTCATAGTACCAAGGTTTCTCTTCGGAGTTCCCAATAATGGCACATTCGGATAACCATTTGTCTTTGCAGTCATGGAGATCTATAACGGCGCAGTAGGCAGGAGTTGCACACCGTGTTATTTTGAAGGGTTTGACTACTTTTCCTTTAGGGATTTCGACCAAAGAAGCAAGTGTGGCTAATGCGTCCACAAACTGATTTTTGTCTCTGAGGAGGTAGTGGAATGAGACATCTTGAAATTGTTGCGCCAACTCTTGGAGGTGGGCACTGTATCTTTGAAGGGTTGGATCTTGGACCCTCCACTTCTTCAATGTCTGATTGATGATCAACTGGGAGTCCCCAAATACCTCGAGTTCGGTCACGTTGCGTTCTAGGGCTGCCTCAAGCCCCGCTATGCAAGCTTCATATTCTGCGGTGTTGTTGGTGGCGTCAAAGTCAAGACGTACTGCCAGTGGAGTATAGATGTCGTTAGGGTCTACCAACAACATTCCGATGCCGAACCCTCTCTTGTTGGCTGCGCCATCGAAAAATAATTGCCACTTATTTTCTTCTTCTATACTCATGATGTCTTCATCAGGGAATCGCGGGTCTTCCCCCTTCGCTTCGTCACAAGGAAATTCGGCCAACTGATCTGCGAATACACTCCCCCTGACGGATTTCTGAGTGACGTAAGTGATATCATACCCCGCGAGCATGAAATACCATTTGGCCAGTCTCGAAGACAAATTTGATTTGTCTAGGATATATTTCAGTGGATCCATTTTTGCAATGAGACGAACTGGGAAGGCTTCCATATAGTGCTTTAGCCTTTGTGAAACCCAAACGAGAGCAGCGCAGGATTTGTCGAGTGGAGAGTAGTTGATTTCGCTGCCTTGGAATCTATGGCTGACGAAATAAATGGCATTCTCTGTGTGCGAGGCGGGCTGTTCTTGAGCAAGCATAGCCCCTAACGCATTGTCAGTAACCGTGGGGTACAACTTCAAGGGCTTTTCCTTGTGCGGTGGAACCAGGATGGGTGGGGAAGTTAAGTAATGCTTAACTTCCTCGAATGCTTCTTGACATTCTTTGGTCCACTCTTGAGGTGCATTTTTCTTAAGTAGCTTGAAGATGGGGTCGCACATTGTAGTCAGTTGATTGATGAATCGACTGATATATTGAAGTCTGCCCATGAATCCCTTTACTTCTTTCTGTATTCTGGGTGGAGGCATGTCAATGATAGCCTTTATCTTGGCGGGGTCTGCCTCTATGCCACGCTCTATGACCATGTACCCTAAGACTTTCCTTTTAACCACTCTGAATGAGCATTTGGCAGGGTTGAGTCTCATCTTGTGCTATCTCAGTCGATTGAAGAACTTCCTGAGATCTCTGAAGTGCTGACCATCTGTCCCTTTTGAGTGAACAATCATGTCGTCCACGTATACCTCTATTTCTTTGTGGATCATGTCGTGGAACAGTGTAGTGACTGCTCTTTGGTAAGTAGCCCCTGCGTTCTTGAGACCAAATGGCATGACCGTGTAGCAGAACGTTCCCCAAGGTGTGGTGAATGTTGTTTTGTGCTGATCCTCCTCATCCATGAGGATTTGATTATACCCTGCAAAAACATCGACGAATGAGCGGACTTCGTATGCGGCTGTGGCGTCGATCAACATGTCTATGTTTGGTAATGGGAAGTCATCTTTAGGGGATGCCTTGTTCAAGTCTCTGAAATCGACACAGACTCGTATCTTCCCATTCGACTTGGCTACTTGTACCGTGTTTGCTAGCCATTCAGGATATTCGATCACTTTGATAAACCCTACCTTCAAGAGTTTCATGATTTCCTCTTTCACTTACATTGACCATTCCGGCTTGATTCTGCGTAGTTTTTGTTTGACTGGCTTGGCGTTGGGTAGCAGCTGTATCTTGTGCTCTACAATTGAATGATTCAACCCAGGCATATCTTTATAGGACCAAGCGAAGACGTCGACATATTCTCTGAGGAGCTGCGTCAAGGTTTCTCTGTCTTCCCCCTTGAAGAAGCTGCCGATCTTTGTTTCTCTGGGGTCTTCTGTTGTCCCAAGATTAACCGTTTGCATTTCCTCGCCGTCAACAGGGCCAATCTTTCCACAACGACCTACTTGCTTAGCTAATTCTTTTAAGATTTGTTCATTTTCTTGATCTATCTCATCGTATGATTCATTATTAACGTGTTCGTTATATTGATTATTATTAGTTAATTCATCATTCACGATGTTAGCAATCTCAGGGTACTCGGAAAGATCAAAGTTTTCATTAAGGAAGTAAGGGAATACATGTTCAGCCACCTGTAGACACCCCATTCTGAACACGTCAGATCATATTTATACCACTCTGAGTCTCGCTTTGAGTCAAGAAGTAGAAATCCACCATTTCGTCATGTTTCGTTAAGTTTTGACTAACCACCGTTAGTTTGGGACTAAACTGCATACGAGATAACGAGGAAAGGACGGAATTGTCCACAGAAGCAATATCTCGCCGCGAGATGGCGTGTCTCGCGCGAGATATCCTCCCTCTGCAGCATGCAGAAGGCAGTTTCCTCGTCGATTTCAATCTCTTTTCAAGATAAAACTTCATCCATCCGGCCAACCAATTGAATTTGGAGTCTGGAACCATCTTGAAGTGTTTGATCTCATCTTCAACACTTCCCCAACCCTTATAAATACCTGGTGACTTCCAAGGTTGAAAGGGAAAGGAGGGGGGGGCAAAGTCCAGAATTTCACAACACACACATATTTTGTTGGTTTCTTTCCCTGAAAGAATCCTACGAAATCACCCTAAAAATCACCTCAAAGTTTGTTTGTCAACCTTGTTGATAAACAAACTGTTGGGTTTTATGGGTCCATGCGCAGCGGAATTAAGCATCAAATTAACACAAAACCCAAAGCCCTAAGATCCGTTCTATACGATTAAATTGAATTCCTATGAGATAGAATTTACCAACCTTAATTGCTTTCCGATCTTGAGCTATCGAACAATTTATTGGTGTGATTTTGAATCACAATCTTCAATCTTCAAGAACCTTTCAATCTTCAGATTGGAACTCTAGGCCTTGATCGTCATACGAGCGAAGACCCTCTTTCGGTATCCACACCTTTGAATGAATTCAAGAACGATTTCTTGATGATTGCTAGATCAAAACCTTGAAGAATATTGAGAGTATTTTGTTGTGAATTTTGCTTGAAAATTTCGGCTCCTTTTCGGCTGTTTACATACTCATATTTATACTACTTTAGTATTTAGAGTTTGTGCCCTAATCAAATTAGGAAACAAGTGTAAACTGCCTCTGTGGCTAGTTATGTCGCGTGACAAACGTTGCCATATGGCTAAGTATGTCGCGTGACAAACGTTGCCATATGCAGGAACTCTCAATCATTCTTCCTTTGGTTTAACCAATTCATTCTAGTTGTGTGTGACCCAATAGGATTATATTATGTTGGCAATGAGTTTGATCATATCGACTTTCATAAGACATAAGCGGACTCTAGCAAGCCATTATGTCTACCCAAATAATATAACGTAAGAGTTCACGTTTCCAATGGTACACTTCCATTTCTCCCTTTGTCTCACGATGTTATATTGAACATAAGTCATGGTCCACGTCAACTTGTATCTGTTCAATGCTTTCTCGATCTTGAGTATAATGATATTCCAATCGCATTGGGGTGTGGCCACACACTTTCCATCATTATCACTCATCGAGGGGCCCAAGCAAAACATCTCTCTTTCGAGGGACAAATTCCATCTTGACTTATCATTCTTCCCATCATGAATCCGATCATGCCAAAGATAGCCTTTATAAATATCGTGTTAAGATATCATTTGACTAAAATCAAACATGACTTTCATCATATGTAAGATCATGATAATCTCAGGTCTAGGGACTAAATGAAGTGACCATATGAGATTTAATTATGACATTTGACCATGACATAAATCTCATACGGGTCAAGTTCAGTCACTTGTTCACTAACAAGTACCCATAATTTCAATGTGCATCTCTATGCATAAAATCATCATATGATTGTCCATTGACAATTATACTAATTATTCTCTTAATAATTAGGGACGGAGATTATTACAATAAATATGCAAAATATATAATAATCAAATAATATGCTTAATGATAAAGACGATACATAACGGTTTTAAGTTAAACATAACTAAAGCCTAGGGCATTACACCAACAGTCTCCCACTTGCACTAGGCTCCATTTATGTATCGAATACTCATGGATCTAACATGACCATCATGCTTCTGCCTGTGCGAGGGTCTTTGTAAGTGAATCCCTTATGTCATCATCGGTTGATACTTTGTATATTTTAACGTCTTCTCATTCTTTATGAATTCCTCGAAAAACGTCTAAGTGAGTGTTTGGATCGCTGTTGTGACCTTGGTTCCATTGTTTGCACAAGTGGCACCACTATTGTCATAACAAAAGTTTCACCGATTAGTGATACTTGGAACGTTTTCAAAACACTAATGAACTTTTGATCCAAACTACCTCTTTTAGCCACATCATATGTTGCTAAAATTCGGCCTTAGTAGTAGAATCGGCTACGATTTTCTGCTTGGAACTCTTCCAACTAAACCGCACCTTTAATAAGCATAGACACAAATCATAATTGCGATTTTAAATTAACTTTGTCACTTTGAAGGCTAGTTATCTATGTAACCCTTACAACAAGATTAACTTCCAACCTTTCAAATACCAAGAATGTATCCTTAATTCTTCTTAAGTACTTAAGGATCATATTGACTGCCATCCAATGGTTCTCAACAGGATTAGATTGGTATCAACTCATCATGCTTAGAGCATATGAGACTTCGGGTCTAGTACAAATCATGGCGCACATGACATATTCAAATGCTGAAGCATATAGAACTTCATTCATTTCCCTTCTTGCTCATCAGTTGTCATAAGACAATGAGTATTGCTAAGAGAAATACCATGACCCATTGACAAGCTACTCTTCTTAGACTCTTCTAAGAACCTTGTCAATGTTGCTTTGACTCAAACCAATTTATCCTTCTAGATCTATCTCTATAGATCTTGATGCCAAGGATGTAAGCGGCTTTACCCATATCTTTCATTGAGAAACCTTTTCTTGACCAAGACTTGACAGTCTTAAGTGTCGGAACTTTGTTTTCCCAATGAGTAAGATATCATTGTAATAAAACAATAGAAGTAATACTACGCTCCCACTGAATTTCATGTATACACAAGGTTCATCTTCGTACTTGATGAAGTCAAACTTTTGACCGATTCATCAAAGTGAAGATTCCAATTCCTTGAAGCTTGCTTCAACCCATCTTATGGATCTTTGCAACATGCATACTTTATTAGATTTTCTTGGATCGACAAACTATTCGGGTTGTGTACTATACACATCCTTAATAATATTTCCATTTAAAGAAAGTCGTTTGACATCCATTTGTCATATCACATAGTCACAATATGTGATAATGGCAATTTGAAATTCTAATAGACTTCGACATTGTAACTGGCGAAAAAGGGTTATATCATAGTCATTACTATGAATTAACCTAAATCCCTTTGCTACAATCCTTAGTCATGAAAGTATACACCTTCCCATCCATGTCGGTCTTGAAGACCTACTTGCACCCTTTAGTTTTTACACCTTCAGGTAGCCCAATCAAGTTCCAAACTTGATCATCAAACATGGATTATAATTCGGATTCCATGGTTCCTAACCATTTATCCAAATTAGGAGTGGACATCGCCTCAAGATAGGAAGTAGGATCGTCATTCTCAATGACTTCCACCTTATTACTTTCCGCAACGAGAAATCAATATTTCTTGGTTTGGACTGTAACCTATCCGATCTACGATGGACTTGTGCATCTTGAACCGGTTCCACAACTCCTTTGTGAACTTGGTTTCGTCTCTACTCTTGGATCCATATCATTTTCAGGTTCTTGAACTCTCTTCAAGATTAATTTTACTCCCACTAGATTCTTTATTGAGAAACTATTTCTCAAGAAACAAATCGTGTAGAGCAACAAACGTTTTGTTCTCTTTGCGGTTGTAAGATTAATTTCCGAAAATAACTTTGTCAAATTTGGTGCTAACTTATAAGAGACAAGTCTCTTTACATAAGATTCGCAACCCCAAATCTTCATGAAAGACAAACTAAGTTTTCTTCCATGCCACATCTCATGTGGGGCCTTAGGAACCGATTTAGTAAGGACTCAATTCAGTGTAACCGCATTATTTCTAATGCATATCCTCAAAAGGAATTAGGAAAGTCAACTTGACACATCATCGAATGAACCATGTCTAACAAGGTTCAATTCCTCCTCTCAGACACACCATACAATGTGGTGTTCTGGTGAGAGTCAACTCTGAAACGATTTCATAGTTTTGAGATGATTGTCAAACTCTTGGCTTAAATATTCACCACCTCGATCTAATCAAAGTACTTAATAGTTTTGCCAAGTTTGTTTTGCACTTCATATTGAAATGTTCGAAACATCTCAAACGATTCACCTTTGGACTTCATCAGATAGACATAATCATATCTAGATAAGTCTTTAGTGAAATATGATGAAATACCGAAATCCTCCCCTAGCAATGCTGCTTAATAGTCCACATACATCTCATGTATAATGACCAATAAGTCACTAGCCCTCCCACTACTTTAGTGTAGGGTGGTTTGGTCGATAATCCCAATAAATAAGATCCACATTCCTCAAATGATTCAGAATCATATGAGTCTAAAAGTCCATGTTAATGGAGTTTAGATATATGTTTCTTATTTATTTGACCAAGCCGGCAATGCCATATGAACGCTTTGTTCATATTATTCGGTTTAGATTTCCCATTTATATTATAGATATCTTCAATATTATTTTGTTTCTCATTATCAAGGATATGAAGACCATTCAATGATATATGCATTACAATAAGGCATATCATTAAATAAATATAAAACTTCTTATTGAAAATAAGAAAATTATACCCTTCATCATCCATTTAAGAAACGGAAATAATACTCCTACTCAAATCCGGAACGTAGTCATACTTGTTCAAAACAAGTACTACTTTACAAGGTAAAGTGACTTCATAAGTCCCTATGGCTAATGTAGCAACCCTTGCTCCATTCTTATGCATAGGTTTAACTTACCTTCTTTGAGTAGCTTTCTATTCTTTATTCCTTGTACATTTATCCAAATGTGGGATCCAATCTGGTATCATATACCCAAGAACAAGAAGTCGAAAGGAAAATATCTATCATATAGATACTTGAAGTAGTAGCAATCATATTGCTCTTCTTCACCTTTTAGGCCTTCCTAATAAGCCTTGCAACTTTGCTTCCAATGACAATCTTATTACAATGATAGCAAAATGCATTCTTTTGAGACACTTTGGATTTAGCCTCTTCGGCTATGACAACATTTATCCTAGGTTTAGCAACTTTTGCCTTACCTTCTTTTCCTTCCTTTTGAACCCCTTTCTTGTGTTAACCATTAACACTATTGCTGATTGCTCCTTGTTGCATCTCATGCATTAAGAGCCTTCACCACAACATACATCTTTTGCCTAGTTCGCATTTGGAACATTTCCTTTTGCGTCGTGCTAGAACAAAAGTAACTTCCATGTGTTCAAGATTCTTCATAAGAGCCTTCAACCATGGTGGCAAGTATAAGGCAAGCAATGCTATTAGAATCATCAATATGTTTCTAATGTTGCTCCTTATTTGCCCTTTGCAACATTTGCAGTGGGTTCAGTAGGAATGGATTCGTTAAGAACGTACACATTTACCTAAGAACCATTCTTTAGGCTTCTGATCCAATCAAAATTATTTGTATCGTTCCTTTTGAACTTTGTCCTTCATAAGGACGAATCGCAATTATCATTATGTAATGCTACTTCTACAACAAAATATACAAATTATATGAACACATATCAATATCAACACATTTATCATTAAAGAGCAAATAATGTATTTCATAAATACTCCCACTAAATCATACACCTTCCAATGCAAATAAGCATAATATGCATTTAATGGGCTAAGATTCAACTTTAATTTAATCTCAAGTACGCTATGGCGCACCGCTCAAGATTAAACTAATTAGGTAGAAAACCTCAATCATATCGTATATGACTCTTAGATCTTTTATGAGATCTATTTAAGACATCATATGTCTAAGCATATTTTTAATCTCATCATATGCCTTGGGTCCAAAACCATTTTGATAACCCAATTAAGTTCATCCACTTTAAACGTATAGGAACCACCATTTCCTCATCTTGCTCGCAAACGGAATAGAATCAAAGCACCTTGCTATGGCAAGCCCACCCAAAACTATCCGAGTGGTCTCAAGTGTTTTAATCATGGATTGGCATAAAGAACTTAAAACTTAAATGAAGGTTCTTTAAAGTAGATTATAAGCATATCAACAAGGATAATCATAACTGTGCACCAGGTAAGTTTCCAAGAAAATAGGTGAGCCACAAGGACTGCTTAAGTACCAAATTTTCCTTCGACAGAACTCTCCTAGTCATGCACAATTATAATATCAGTTTGAATGCAACATAATCAATACTTTGTATACTGACTTGTTTCTCATAAACAATCAGACTCGTAAACTGACTTGTTTCTCATAAACAATCAGATTCCTTCAAATTTTGCGTAAACTGACTTGTTTCTCATAAACAATCAGAAAACCAAAATTTAATGTTTCAACTAAACATTTAGGAAATTATGAATCAATGTTTCAACTAAACATCTAATAAAATTCTTAACACTTAAGAACAAATAATTCATGCATCGCAACAATTAATAAAAACACATTTAAATTAATTAAGCATGCATCATAAACAATGAATTAATCTAGCATAGCCCTATAAATTTTATTTCCAGAAATTTATAGCATCCAGATTAAGACATAAAACATCTCAGATTATCAACATAATCACAGATTAGCAGAAAAATTATCAAACTGATTCTGCCCAGATTGGCTAAGTATGTCGCATGACATAATCAGCCAGTTGGCTAAGTATGTCGTGTGACATAATCAGCCAGTTGGCAAATTATGTCGCGTGACACACCTTGCCCAACTACCAGATTTTCACTCGTGGCTAACTATGTCGCGTGACAAAAGTAGCCGGCGCGCTTCTGAATTTCAATCAATTCCAATCACAAGGCAATTAAATCATATAAAACAACCCTTTTACAGATTTAATTCATCATAATCAGAAAATGATTTTTACATTGTTTCACATAAACAATAAACATTCTATCACATACAAAACATGCAATAAGCATATAAACGATTTATATCTTGATTCTAGCATGTTAATTCAAAATTAATCATACGAACGGGGCTCTGATATCACTGTTGGGTTTTATGGGTCCATGCGCAGCGGAATTAAGCATCAAATTAACACAAAACCCAAAGCCCTAAGATCCGTTCTATACAATTAAATTGAATTCCTATGAGATAGAATTTACCAACCTTAATTGCTTTCCGGTCTTGAGCTATCGAACAATTTATTGGTGTGATTTTGAATCACAATCTTCAATCTTCAAGAACCTTTCAATCTTCAGATTGGAACTCTAGGCCTTGATCGTCATACGAGCGAAGACCCTCTTTCGGTATCCACACCTTTGAATGAATTCAAGAATGATTTCTTGATGATTGCTAGATCTAAACCTTGAAGAATATTGAGAGTATTTTGTTGTGAATTTTGCTTGAAAATTTTGGCTCCTTTTTGGCATTTTACATATTCATATTTATACTACTTTAGTATTTAGAGTTTGTGCCCTAATCAAATTAGGAAACAAGTGTAAACCGCCTCTGTGGCTAGTTATGTCGCGTGACAAACGTTGCCATATGGCTAGTTATGTCGCGTGACAAACGTTGCCATATGGCTAAGTATGTCGCGTGACAAACGTTGCCATATGCAGGAACTCTCAATCATTCTTCCTTTGGTTTAACCAATTCATTCTAGTTGTGTGTGACCCAATAGGATTATATTATGTTGGCAATGAGTTCGATCATATCGACTTTCATAAGACATAAGCGGACTCTAGCAAGCCATTATGTCTACCCAAATAATATAACGTAAGAGTTCACGTTTCCAATGGTACACTTCCATTTCTCCCTTTGTCTCACGATGTTATATTGAACATAAGTCATGGTCCACGTCAACTTATATCTGTTCAATGCTTTCTCGATCTTGAGTATAATGATATTCCAATCGCATTGGGGTGTGGCCACACACTTTCCATCATTATCACTCATCGAGGGGCCCAAGCAAAACATCTCTCTTTCGAGGGATAAATTCCATCTTGACTTATCATTCTTCCCATCATGAATTCGATCATGCCAAAGATAGCCTTTATAAATATCGTGTTAAGATATCGTTTGACTAAAATAAAACATGACTTTCATCATATGTAAGATCATGATAATCTCAGGTCTAGGGACTAAATGAAGTGACCATATGAGATTTAATTATGACATTTGACCATGACATAAATCTCATACGGATCAAGTCCAGTCACTTGTTCACTAACAAGTACCCATAATTTTAATGTGCATCTCTATGCATAAAATCATCATATGATTGTCCATTGACAATTATACTAATTATTCTCTTAATAATTAGGGACGGAGATTATTACAATAAATATGCAAAATATATAATAATCAAATAATATGCTTAATGATAAAGACGATACATAACGGTTTTAAGTTAAACATAACTAAAGCCTAGGGCATTACACCAACACAAACATCAAGATCCAAGTCAAGGACTGAGGCGAAGCTCTGTCCGTATCAAGACTCGATTCTAAACTTGAGTCGAAACTCTGCCCAAATCACCTCACGCAAGGTAACCCCTAAATCCCTTTCTAATTGATTGTAAGAGTGGTATAAATCTATTGAATCTAGGATCGGCCTAGAGCCTCTCCTAATCATGGAGACGGTCTCGAAGCAATCGATCCTACATTCCGTTTAACCCCGTTAAATGGATCTTTTATTTTTTAAAATCTTTTTCTTCTTCTTTTTTTGAAAACCTCTCTTTTCTTTAGCAAGACTGATCTCCGGATTGGGTGGAATGGATGCTCCTTGACCTACCCATTCCATAACCTAAGCCCCGAACCCAAATCTCTTTCAAAATGGTTTTTCTATGTTCTCCAAATGAATAATATAGGTAGCGACTCAAAAAGATAAAATTCTTCTCACAACGCTACAGTGGCGACTCCGCTGGGGACTTAAAATTAAGAGGCTTAAACTTGCGTCAAAATTAAAAGAGAGGTTTTCAAAAAAAAAAATATTGTAAATTCGATTTTCTGCTCTCAGATGAGGCATATCTCGCAGGAGATATCATATCTCGCATGAGATATGGCCTCGGCAATCTGGTTGTTTTCTGGTTTCTCCCATTTATCTCATAGTCCAAGACGAGAGTCGAACATGCAAGGGGGATCCCAGAATTCATTATCTGCAGAGTTCCCGCATCTTAAGGCCTCCCTTAAGATGTAGAACTCGAATCTCTATGTCATTTAAATAATTGATTATTATTTATAAACTGCGTGCGATTGGGTTTTATTTAATTAAAGTCCGGTCCATTGGGGATTCGGGAGTTGTAAATTAATTTATTTATCTCTCTTTATCTCTCTTTATGTGGAACTACGACAGCCTGAGTCTTCCTAAATTGGGAGAAACATAGGCAACCACTTGGTGCGGCCACTATCTGTTTTTCTTTTTAGTTTTCAAAAAAAACTTTCTATTTTACTCTATCACCTAGATTGACTATCACACACGCGCACTCATATTATAACTGTCATTGCACTGCATACCCTCTATAAACCTGGGACCCACACTAAGGACGAATGACGGTAACCACCTAGTCGTCGGTCTCTCCGAAGTTGGACAATCCCACTCCGCGTATTCAATCCACTTAGATTGTCATATCGCGGGGAGCCTAGCCTTCCAGCCCTGCATCGCCACATTTTCATGTAGATTGACTTTTTAGGATCACTCCGTGACCGGTCGGTTTTGACTTGGTGATCTTTACTTGTTTTTGACCAAAACAAAGCCACGTAAAATTGACAATAAAGAAGGACTCGGAAAAGTCCCTTCGAAAAAAGTCCCTTCGGAATGACCCTTTCGGATGTCCCTCCAAAAAAAAATACATATACATATAATCCTTCGAAAAACGATCTTACATGGCTTTGTTTTACAAAAATTGGATTGATTACTTAGTCGTTAGGTTCTGATAAAGGCCTTAGAAACCCCTCAAAACGGACTTTCCGTTCCGACCAAAATTTAGGTCTAAATAAAAATCGACTTTCCGTGTGATTATCTCGCGCGGGATTACATATCTCGCGCGGGATAATGCTTCTGTTTGCTGAAACTGAGCCTGAGCCATTTAAGCCTGCTTCCGACTCGTTGGGGCTAGATTTGATCCTGATATAGTCTCTGCATCTATTCTGTCAGTTTTCCGAAGCTACTCAACTTCAAGACTCCCAACACAATGTCCGACATCGACAACATTCCGAGTAATGAGACACTGTACGAAAACAACCACAAACTTCTGGAAGAAGACAATGATCGCCTAGAAGTGCAAGCTTCCCAAATCCACACTCTCGTGGAAGAAATTCAAGAGCTTAGGGCAGCACTAGCCAACAAAGAAAAGAAGAAGAAAAATGATTCTTCCTCCGGAGAAGAAGAGTCATACACCAAAAAGGCCAAGGGTCGCCGCCAAAGCAAAAGCAAGAAAAAGAAGTACGAGTCTAGCTCGTCATCTTCCTCATCTGACAATGAAAGCTACACATCCAAGAAGGAAAGCAAAGGGGAGAGCAAGAATGAACCCCTTACCATGGCCATGTTAGAAAAGAAACTTGCATCCCTCGATGTGAGTAAGGGAGCCTCGCTCTCTATTGATTACGATACCCTTCGTCAGTCCATGTCAAAGCTTCCTAGAAAGTACAAAACACCCGACATTGCAAAGTTCAATGGCACCACCTGTCCCAAATCACATTTGGAGACCTACTCTTGGGCCATGCTACCTATAGGTGTTGATGACAATCTGTTAGCCCAATGCTTTCCCCAAACTCTCGATGGTGCCGCTAGGGATTGGTATATGACCCTTCCACTCTCTACAAGACTCGACTGGCCACTCGCTAGTTGTACTTTCCAAAAGCAATATGAGGACAACTCCACTTATCGCACCACTAGAAGGGATCTTGAGCAAACCAAGCAGCTTCCGAACGAATCCTTCATAGATTTTGTCAAGAGGTGGAGAACCAAACTAACTGAAATCGTTGATAGGCCCAGCCTAGACGAGCAAATTCACATCCTCATACAATGCCTTAGGTAGGAGTATCAAGACAAGCTAGCCGGCAACTATTTTCCTAGCTTCGCCGAACTTCACAAGTCGGGCATACGGTTAGATGACCTCATCAAACAGAAAAGGGAAGCCAAGAAAGAAAGTGGATTCCGTTACAACAAGAGCTCTTCTTCCTCTTCCAATCCCAAGGATACCTCTGTCAATGCCATTGTCTTCAATCATCCCGAAAATGGTAAGTACTCTGCGGTACCTCCACCACAAAAGAAGAAGAAAGATAGACATTATGACAAGCTTGAAGGAATCACCCAAGAAGAACTCTTCGAAGTGCTTGTCAAGAACGGGAAAATCAAACCAAGAGAAGGTGGACCTCCGAAGAAAGATCTTCCTGCCAACCATGCTCATCATCTCTTCTGCAAGTACCACAACTTCACCGGTCACGACACCAACTCCTGCTTCCACTTGAAAGACGTCATACAAGATTTGTTTGACGATAAAGAAATAGGGTTACCTAATGTTGTCACTAATCCTTTGCCAAACAATGAGGTCAATCTAATAGAGATAGAAAGTAGCTTCGAGGACCCTACTCGTCTAGCCACTATTGTGGACGAGAGCCCTCTTGAATTTAATAAATCTTCTTTCTGTTATATGATGTCTTGGGAGGAAATCTTAGAACAAAAGGAAAAAGGGTCTAAGACAGTTAATCTACTCACACGGTCCGGTCGTGTGATCACCAACAAAGACCCAAGGGATGAAAATCATCCTAAACAATCCAAAGCCTCATCGCCAAGCGAACCCGAGGACCCTCTCTTAACTCGGTTAAAAAAGACACAAGCAAACATCTCAGTTTGGGATCTCATAGGAGCATCTCACAAGCACCGTGAGATGTTGAAAAAGGCATTGGCTCAAATGACCATTTCCTCGGAAGCAACACCCGAAGAACTCACTCAAATGATTGGCCAAGTACAATTTGGCAACGTCATCACTTTCACTGACTTGGACCTACCGTCCTATGGGAACAATCATCATGAGGCCCTCTACATAACGGCCAAGGTGAATGGATACCCAATGCCACGTATTTTGGTCGACAATGGTTCTGCAATCAATGTCCTCCCAAAGAAAGCCTTATCATTATTAGGCATCACTCACAAAGACCTCAAGCCATCCGGGCATACTGTAAGGGGATACGATTGTACCGCTAGAACTGCTTTGGGACCAGTTGTGATGCCTGTAGAAATGGGGCAAGTCACAATGAGCATCGAATTTCAAGTCATCGACATTCCGGCATCCTTCAACTTGCTGCTTGGTCGCCCTTGGCTACACGACATAGGGGGTGTGCCCTCCTCCCTGCACCAATGCATCAAGTTCAGACACAACAATACGATAGTCACCATACACGGAGAGATGGTTACTGCTAGTCCTATCCTCGAAGTACAACATAGCACTTCTGATTTCCTATTTAGTGGCTTTGAGATCGAGAAAGAAAGCACTGTGAATGTCATAGAAACTTGCAATGAAAATGACTACTCCAAGGCACTTTGGTTTTCTAGAAGCCTTCCTGTCTGGAGAATGATGCTAGCAAAAGGATACTAATTCCCTGGCTTGGGGCTCGGAAAACACTTACAAGGGATAACGGAACTGCCACCCGTTCCCCCACTTCACACAAAGCATGGCCTAGGATACGTCACTTCCATCCACGATGGGGATGACGAAGAAGAGTGGGGCTTCACTCAAATCAAGTGGGAAGGAACCACATACAAAGGCTACGATGACCCAAAGGCCAAGAATTACAACCTCGAGCCATATCGAAAGACACTCAATGGCTACTTCGTTCGAGAAGGGGAAAGTATTCCCTACTTTATCTTTTCAGAACCATGGACTGATGATAAAGAAAAGCGCCAACCGGGCTTTGAAATCTTCAGCGACTTCGATGCTTCTCCAGATGAAACAGAACCCGTCCCACTAATCCCTAATGATTTGTGGGGCACGAAGGCAGAAATGAAAAGTGAATGGGACTTTGTGTTGGGAGAAGACATGCTGCGACAGTTCCAAGACCTGTGCCGGTTAGAAGACAGCCAGATCCATGCAATCTCCAAGGGGGACGCTCCAACTACTGATTACACAAGACTAATACTGAAATGTGATGAGCCAATTCTAAACTGGCACGTCACCGGGGGGACCAGTTGTTGATGAAGACTTCATGATCAAAGAGCTTGGCTGCACTCCCCATCCCCGCAGGAAGATAGGCCCTGTAACTTTCATATTAGAAGCAGGCTCCACCTCCGATGAACCCACTCAAGAGGAAATCGAGGCGGTGGCCGAACATGTATTCCCTTACTTCCTTAATGAAAACTTCGATCTTTCCGAGTACCCTGAGATTGCTAACATCATGAATGATGAATTAACTAATAATAATCAATATAACGAACACGTTAATAATGAATCATACGATGAGATAGATCAAGAAAACGAACAAATCTTAAAAGAATTAGCTAAGCAAGTAGGTCGTTATGGAAAGAATGGCCCTGTTGACGACGAGGAAATGCAAACGGTTAATCTTGGGACAACGGAAGACCCCAGAGAAACAAAGATCGGCCGCTTCTTCAAGGGGGAAGACAGAGAAACCTTGACGCAGCCTCTCCTCGTAGAATATGTCGACGTCTTCGCTTGGTCCTACAAGGATATGCCTCGGGTTGAATCGCCGGTTGTAGAACACAAGATACCGTCCGCTACCCAATGCCAAGCCGGGCCAAACGTAAACTACGCAGTAATCAAGCTTAATGGTCAATGCAAGTGAAAGAGGAAATCATGAAACTCTTGAAGGTAGGGTTTATCAAAGTGATTGAATATCCGGAATGGCTAGCAAACACGGTACATGTAGCCAAGTTGAACGGAAAAATACGAGTCTGTGTCGATTTCAGAGACTTGAATAAGGCATCCCCCAAAGATGACTTCCCTCTACCAAACATAGACATGTTGGTCGACGCCACAGCCGCATACGAGGTCCGCTCATTCGTCGACGGTTTCGCAGGGTATAACCAAATCCTCATGGCAGAGGAGGATCAACACAAAACAGCATTCACCACACCTTGGGGAACATTCTGCTACACGGTCATGCCGTTTGGTCTCAAGAACGCAGGGGCTACTTATCAAAGGGCAGTTACGACACTATTCCACGACATGATCCACAAAGAAATAGAGGTATACGTGGACGACATGATTATTCACTCAAAGGGGACAGATGGTCAGCACTTCAGAGATCTCAGAAAATTCTTCAATCGACTGAGACAGCACAGGATGAGGCTCAACCCCGCCAAATGCTCATTCGGAGTGGTCAAAGGAAAAGTCTTAGGGTACATGGTCACAGAGCGTGGCATAGAAGCAGACCCCGCCAAGATAAGGGCTATCATTGACATGCCTCCACCCAGAACACAGAAAGAAGTAAAGGGATTCATGGGCAGACTTCAATATATCAGTCGATTCATCAATCAACTGACTACAATGTGCGATCCCATCTTCAAGCTACTTAAGAAAAATGCACCTCAAGAGTGGACCGAAGAATGTCAAGAAGCATTCGAGGAAGTTAAGCACTACTTAACTTCCCCACCCATCCTGGTTCCACCACACAAGGAGAAGCCCTTGAAATTGTACCTCACGGTTACAGACAATGCATTAGGGGCTATGCTCACTCAAGAACAGCCTGCCTCGCACACAAAGAATGCCATCTATTTCGTCAGCTGCATATTCCAAGGCAGCGAAATCAACTACTCTCCACTCGACAAATCCTGCGCTGCCCTTGTTTGGGTATCACAAAGGCTAAAGCACTATATGGAAGCCTTCCCTGTTCGTCTCATTGCAAAAATGGATCCAATGAAATATATCCTAGACAAATCAAATTTTTCTTCGAGACTGGCTAAATGGTACTTCATGCTCGCGGGGTATGATATCACTTACGTCACTCAGAAATCCGTCAGGGGGAGTATATTCGCAGATCAATTGGCCAAATTTCCTTGTGATGAAGTGAAGGGGGAAGACCTGCGATTCCCTGATGAGGACATCATGAGTATAGAAGAAGAAAATAAGTGGCAATTATTTTTCGATGGTGCAGCCAACAAGAGAGGGTTCGGCATCGGAATGTTGTTGGTAGACCCAAACGACATCTATACTCCACTGGCAGTACGTCTTGACTTTGATGCCACCAACAACACCGCAGAATACGAAGCTTGCATAGCGGGGCTTGAGGCAGCCCTAGAGCGCAACGTGACTGAACTCGAGTTATTCGGGGATTCCCAATTAATCATCAATTAGACATTGAAGAAGTGGAGGGTCCAAGATCCAACCCTTCAAAGATACAGTGCCCACCTCCAAGAGTTGGCACAACAATTTCAAGATGTCTCATTCCACTACCTCCCCAGAGACAAAAATCGGTTTGCGGACGCATTAGCCACACTTGCTTCTTTGGTAGAAATCCCTAAAGGAAAAGCAGTCAAACCCTTCAAAATAACACGGCGTGCAACCCCTGCATACTGCGCCGTTATAGATCTCCATGACTGCAAAGACAAATGGTAATCCGAATGTGCCATTGTTGGGAACTCCGAAGAGAAACCGTGGTACTATGACATTTGGCATTTCATCCTAGATGGAACCATCCCACCTGAGACAGACCCAAAGACTCAGATCGCCCTTAAGAGATTGGCCGCTAATTACGTCATCACTGCTTTCCGTCTATTCAAGAAACATTTCCAAGGAAACCTCCTTTGTGCCACCGAGGAAGAGGCCCAAGAAATAATGGACCATGTCCATCAAGGCATATGTGGAACCCACATGAGCGGAAACATGCTCGCCAAAAAGATCATCAGACAAGGGTACTTTTGGCTAACCATGGAAGCCGACTGTACCAAAATGGTCAAGAAATGCCATAAGTGTCAGATACACGCCAATCTCCAAAGCATGCACCGCCTTCCTCATTGTACCCTATGACTTCTCCTTGGTCGTTCTCTACGTGGGGATAGACGTGATTGGAAAGGTCACACCCGTAGGAGCTAATGTACACCTTTGCTTCGTCCTAGTAGCCATCAACTATTTCACTAAATGGGCCGAGGTCGCCTCCTACAAAGTTTGAATGCCGAAAGGTTGCAGAATTCATCAAGCACAACATCATCTGCCGATATGGGGTTCCGCAAGAGATGATATCCGATAATGGGTCACACTTCGAGAAGGAAACCGATCACCTCCTAACCGAGTACAAAATCACAAGACATACGTCGTCTCCTTACAGGCCCCAGACAAATGGAGATGTTGAAGCCGCAAACAAAACAATCGAAACCATCATCAGAAAAATGGCAGTCACTGGAAAAGACTGGCCCGACAAGTTACCTTTCGCACTGTGGGGATACCGCACTTCATTCCGAATAGCTACAGGAGAGACTCCCTACGCCCTCACATTCGGAATGGAGGCTGTCTTACCAATAGAATTGGAAATACCATCACTTAGGGTTCTCCTAGAAAACCAAGTGAACGAGGTCGACTGGCTAGGAAGCAGATACGAAGAGTTGGCCCTGTTGGACGAAAGAAGGTTGAAAGCAAACCGAACACACTCAAGCTTACCAAAGAAGAATGGCAAGAGCTTTCAACAAAAAGGTCAAGACAAGGAACATCGAGTAGGTGACCCGGTTCTCCGTGAGCACCGTCCCCGGACCTTTCAACCCGCTAGGCAAGTGGGGACCAAGATGGATAGGACCCTACATTGTGAAGAATATATTCTCTCGGGGGAGCCCTTCACCGGTGGACTTAGACGGAGATCAACTACCGAAGCCGGTCAACATGGACAAGCTCAAGAAGTACTTCGCGTGACTTGCCCTCCTAAAAGAAATCGCTCGCTAGGTTGAAAATCCCGAAAAGGACGGCCTAGGCAAAAATTAGAGCTCACACAAGAAAAGAAGCCCGCTAGATTGAAAACCCGAAGGGGCGGTCTAGGCGTAAGAAAGGGTGTGCATAAAAAAAAAAAAAAAGGGGCCTTATCTCGCGCGAGATTACCCCTCGGCATGGAGCCATATTTTGTCCTTTTTTCTCTCAAAAATGAACTACGTTAGACCTGAGCCTCTTATTTAATTGCTGTAAAAGAGGAACGTAGGCAGCCTTCGGGTTCGGTCTAATCAAATAAATAAATCTACTTTTGTCCTTTTATTAATCGAATGCATTTTTATTAATGACAAAAGGGAAATCCTAACCACAACGACTAATTTGCTAAGCTAACAACCTTGAAAAAAAATACTAATAAAATAAAAACTATTGATCTATCAAAGCAATCTCTTGGTACTCCTTAAGATCTAGCCTTTCATTGACTTGGTAGGCCGGCGGACATGGTCACCACCGTCTTCGCGATCCTTCTTGCGCTTTGAGCCCCTCAAAGCAGAGCATCCCTCGAGATGATCAAAGACAGATTCCGATAGCCTCTTAAAGACACTGGGCCTATCTAGAGCTTGCGTCTTTCCAGGCATCCCTTTGCCTCGCCTCTCGTACCAATCCCCATCGAGAAAATCCTGAGTTGGATCAGTTCGTACATTAGCAGGATTAGACTGAGCCTCACTCCTTCGCAAAATACTACTAGCCACAAAAGAATCCCCTAGCAGTGAAAGTCGCAGATCATTAATCTTCTCCACACTAGGGTGACCGGTATGAAGGAACCAATCCAAATACATATCAGATAAGAAGATGCTAGCATTAAAGGTCCGAAGGTTCGACCAGCGGTCCCGACTAGTTCCTTCACCCCATGCTTGAGCTAGCGCCTGCGTAAACTCTACACCAATGTAAGACACTTCACGAGAAGCTCCTTCGAAAAGATAAGTGTCTCGCCGCCGACCAAGCTGACGGAGCACCCGCTTGGGAAAATAAAAAAAGGAATCTCGCAAACCCGGAAGAACCACCCTGTCAAAACCCTTGGTATTGGCAACATACTTGTTCAACCTCCAATACGGCGGACACCAAAGAATGTCAGCAGTTTCGGTCTTCGCAATCAACTCAGCCCATTCATCCGCTGAAAGATCCTTGATCAATAACTTGCGCGTATGATATGTGAAAGGGGAATATTCCAATGGGGGACCTACCAACTTGAGATGCTCCCTAAGCCAAATGGTCAACAGAAGAGGACTCCCTTGAATCATGGCACCGGTCCTATGCAGCTCATCAAGACCATGCAGGGTCTCACCCAAGATTAGCGGAATAATGTTACTAGAACGTTTTCTAGCCTGCAGAACAATTTCCACCAGTTGGGAGTCTACCAAACCATCCCTGCATGTAAACAGAACATCTCCGAAAAGAGAAAGGGCCAGAAAGTTCCGTTTGTAGACATGAAAAGCGTCATCATCTGAATCACCGCTGAAGCGTCCCGGAAAAGAAGAGCAATCAACCCACTTGCGGTGAACCAACTCATAGCAAGTATCAAGGGGGATCCTTAGCAATTCATTTAAAGCCTCTGAATGATTCCTATGGTACTTAGGAACAGCAATCTCACCAGTCAAAGGCATATCCAAGATAATTGCAAATTCCTCCACAGTAGGCACCATCTCATTCAAAGAAAAATTGAAAAGGTGAATAGAGGGATCCCAAAATTGAGCAGCACCCTGCAAGAGATTCCAATCCGGTTAGAGGTTCTTCAAGGTGAAGAGAATTCTGAATCCAAATTCTACAATAAACCTATTGCAAGATCGGTTGCGAAACAACCTCACCAAATCTCTGGATGCTTGCTTGAAAGATTCAATCACTTCAGATGACAGAGAAAAATCATCAACAATCATGGACATTGGGGGAATCTCCTTGGAAGCCATGGATCGCAGGGTTGGAAAAGAAGCCAAGAGTTTAACCCTAACAGAATGTCTCTAGAGTTTGAAAGGCTAGAATGAGTTATCTGGCCGGACTACAAGGTGATTTTATAGGGAAAACTGACAAAATCCTGTTCGAAAAAGGAAGAGATCTCTGCCTGGGTAGCGTGTCTCGTGCGAGACACCTTATCTCGATCGAGATATTGCTACGGCAAAACAGCAAGATTTCTGCTCAAACAGCAATCTAGCCCCGACTTGACGAAGCAAGTCTCGAAAAACCTGCGTGTACAGTTCATAACATGCAGCAAAACACCAAGATTCGAGCTCAAAATTGTGGCCTAACGGCCATTCCATTCCATTTTCAAAAAAAAACATGGAAAGTCGAGAAAGTTAATTAACTAACTAATTAAACCTAGGATTAGGGGTTAAGAAAAACCATTGTTTTGTGCTACCTACTTGTTCCTAACAGGTATCAAAGAAAAACAAAAATTGTCTGGGCCCACACGGCCAGTATATACAGATCATCAGAAATCAGATAAAGAGAAAGGGAGGGGATCACGCCATCCGATCGCCCGCTACGGCACCAGTCGCCCGAAAACTGAGTGGTCCAAAGATCAACTCAATCCACATGGTCCAACGCCTAAACAGGTGGATCGTCATCATAAAAGCCTGTTCTAACGCCCAAACAGGTGGATCGTCATCAATAAAAGCTCGGTCCAATGCCCAAACAGGTGGATCGTCATCACAAAAGCCCGGTCCAACGCCCAAACAGGTGGATCGTCATCATAAAAGCCCGATCCAACGCCCAAACAGGTGGATCATCATCAATAAAAGCTCGGTCCAATGCCCAAACAGGTGGATCGTCAAACCAAAAGCCCGATTCAACGCCCAAACAGGTGAATCGTCATCCTCAAACAACAAAAAGCCCGATTCGGAACCCAGAAAGGCGAATTGTCACAAAACCGACAGGACTCAGAGGACCGAACAGGTAAGCCTTTGTTTTCTAACATATTTCCCACAGGTTCGGAGCCCAGACAGGCGAATCTTCAAACATACAGGTATATTCAGAATTGGGTCTTGATTTGATTCCTCAGTATGAATTTATCTTTCAAAACAAAATATCCTCAATTTTCAAATGATTTTCAAAATACCTAAAGAATCCTTTTCGTGTTTTGGAGTCGAACTACGTCATGGTCTGATTCTCCGATAGAGATACGTAGGAAGCCGTGCGGCCCGACCATCCCGACGTTCAGAATGATGTCTTTTCTATCGACGACATGACTTCTTTCATAAGTCTTGTCGTCGAGGGGCTCTGTAGACACCCCATTCTGAACATGTCGGATCCTATTTATACCACTCTGAGTCTCGCTTTGAGTCAAGAAGTAGAAATCCACCATTTCGCCATGTTTCGTTAAGTTTTGACTAACCACCGTTAGTTTGGGACTAAACTGCATACGAGATAACGAGGAAAGGATGGAATTGTCCACAGAAGCAATATCTCGCCGCGAGATGGCGTGTCTCGCGCGAGATATCCTCCCTCTGCAAATAAATAATGCAAACTCCTTAAAACACCGCATGCAGAAGGCAGTTTCCTCGTCGATTTCAACCTCTTTTCGGGATAAAACTTCATCCATCCGGCCAACCAATAGAATTTGGAGTCTGGAACCATCTTGAAGTGTTTGATCTCATATTCAACACTTCCCCAACCCCTATAAATACCTGGTGACTTCCAAGGTTGAAAGGGAAAGGAGGGGGGCAAAGTCCAGAATTTCACAACACACACATATTTTGTTGGTTTCTTTCCCTGAAAGAATCCTACGAAATCACCCTAAAAATCACCTTAAAGTTTGTTTGTCAACCTTGTTGATAAACAAACATCAAGATCCAAGTCAAGGACTGAGGCGAAGCTCTGTCCGTATCAAGACTCGATTCTAAACTTGAGTCGAAACTCTGCCCAAATCACCTCACGCAAGGTAACCCCTAAATCCCTTTCTAATTTATTGTTAGAGTGGTATAAATCTATTGAATCTAGGATCGGCCTAGAGCCTCTCCTAATCATGGAGACGGTCTCGAAGCAATCGATCCTACATTCCGTTTAACCCCGTTAAATGGATCTTTTATTGTTTAAAATCTTTTTCTTCTTCTTTTTTTGAAAACCTCTCTTTTCTTTAGCAAGACCGATCTCCGGATTGGGTGGAATGGATGCTCCTTGACCTACCCATTCCATAACCTAAGCCCCGAACCCAAATCTCTTTCAAAATGGTTTTTCTATGTTCTCCAAACGAATAATATAGGTGGCGACTCAAAAAGATAAAATTCTTCTCACAACGCTACAACACCGCCTCGATTTCCTCTTGAGTGAGTTCATCGGAGGTGGAGCCTGCTTCTAATGCGAAAGTTACAGGGCCTATCTTCCTGCGGGGATGGGGAGTGCAACCAAGCTCTTTGATCATGAAGTCTTCATCAATAACTGGTCCTCCGGTGACGTGCCAGTTTAGAATTGGCTCATCACATTTCTGTATTAGTATTGTGTAATCAGTAGTTGGAGCGTCCCCCTTGGAGATTGCATGGATCATTTGTCTTCTAACCTAAGACAGTCTTGAAACTGTCGCAGCATGTCTTCTCCCAACACAAAGTCCCATTCACTTTTCATTTCTGCCTTCGTGCCCCAAAAATCATTAGGGATTAGTGGGACGGGTTCTGTTTCATCTGGAGAAGCATCGTAGTCGCTGAAGATTTCAAAGCCCGGTTGGCGCTTTCCTTTATCATCAGTCCATGGTTCTGAAAAGATAAAGTAGGGAATACTTTCCCCTTCTCGAACGAAGTAGCCATTGAGTGTCTTTCGATATGGCTCGAGGTTGTAATTCTTGGCCTTTGGGTCATCGTAGCCTTTGTATGTGGTTCCTTCCCACTTGATTTGAGTGAAACTCCACTCTTCTTCGTTATCCCCATCGTGGATGGAAGTGACGTATCCTAGGCCATGCTTTGTGTGAGGTGGGGGAACCGGTGGTGGTTCCGTTATCCCTTGTAAGTGCTTTCCGAGCTCCAAGCCAGGGAAGTATCCTTTTGCTAGCATCATTCTCCGTGACGGGAAGGCTTCGGAAAACCGAAGTGCCTTGGAGTAATCGTTTTCGTTGCAAGTTTCTATGACATTCACAGTGCTTTCCTTCTCAATCTCAAAGCCACTGAACAGGAAATCAGAAGTGCTATGTTGTACTTCGAGGATAGGACTAGCAGTAACCATCTCTCCGTGTATGGTGACTATCGTATTGTTGTGTCTGAACTTGACACATTAGTGCAGGGAGGAGGGCACACCCCCTATGTCGTGTAGCCAAGGGCGACCAAGCAACAAGTTGAAGGATGTCGGGATGTCGATGACTTGAAATTCGATGTTCATTGTGACTTGCCCCATTTCTACAGGTATCACGACTGATCCCAGAGCGGTTCTAGCAGTACAATCGTACCCCCTTACAGTATGCCCGAATGGCTTAAGATCTTTGTGGGTGAGGCCTAATGATGATAAGGCATTCTTTGGGAGGACATTGATTGCAGAACCATTATCGACCAAAATGCGTGGCATTCGGTATCCATTCACCTTGGCAGTTATGTAGAGGGCCTCATGATGATTGTTCCCATAGGACGGTAGGTCCAAGTCAGTGAAAGTGATGATGTTGCCAAATTGCACTTGGCCAATCATTTGAGTGAGCTCTTCGGGTGTTGCTTCCGAGGAAATGGTCATTTGAGCCAATGCCTTTTTCAACATCTCACGGTGCTTGTGAGATGCTCCTATGAGATCCCAAACTGAGATGTTTGCTTGTGTTTTCTTTAACTGGGTTAAGAGAGGGTCCTCCGGTTCGCTTGGCGATGAGGCTTTGGCTTGTTTAGGAGGATTTTCATCCCTTGGGTCTTTGTTGGTGATCACACGACCGGATCGTGTGAGTAGGTTGACTGTTTTAGACCCTTTTCCCTTTTGTTCTAAGATTTCCTCCCAAGACATCATATAACAGAAAGAAGATTTATTAAATTCAAGAGGGCTCTCGTCCACAATTGTGGCTAGACGAGTAGGGTCCTCGAAGCTACTTTCTATCTCTATCATATTGACCTCATTGTTTGGCAAAGGATTAGTAACAACATTAGGTAATCCTATCTCTTTATCGTCAAACAAATCTTGGATGACGTCTTTCAAGTGGAAGCAGGAGTTGGTGTCGTGAATTTGCTGCAGGGCTTTGGCAAGTTGAGTCTTGATGTCACTTAGCTCTTCTTGTACAGATGATCGCCCGCTGTCGGAGTCGCTTTCTATTTTGCAGAAATCCCTAGCGATGCGAGTGGTAGGCAAGTCAAAGGCTTCTCTCCAACCTCCCACATGTTCCATTTCAGCGACAAGGGCCTTGGTCAAATCTTGGAGAGTGTGTTGTTCAAGGTCCTTCTTGGTGACGACATGCAGTTCAGTGGACATTGTGTTGGGAGTCTTGAAGTTGAGTAGCTTCGGAAAACTGACAGAAGAGATGCAGAGACGATATCAGGATCAAATCTAGCCCCAACGAGTCGGAAGCAGGCGTAAACGGCTCAAGCTCAGTTTCATCAAACAGAGGCATTGTCCCGCGTGAGGTATGTAGTCCCGCGCGAGATAATCACACGGAAAGTCGATTTTTATTAGACCTAAATTTTGGTCGGAACGGAAAATCTGTTTTGAGGGGTTTCTAAAGCCTTTATCAGAACCTAACGACTGAGCGATCAATCCGATTTTTGTAAAACAAAGCCATGTAAGATTGTTTTTCGAAGGATTATATGTATATGTATTTTTTTTCAAAGGGACATCCGGAAGGGTCATTCCGAAGGGACTTTTTCCGAAGGGACTTTTCCGAGTCCTTCTTTATTGTCAATTTTACATGGCTTTGTTTTGGTCAAAAACAAGAGAAGATCACCGAGTCAAAACCGACCGGTCACGGAGTGATCCTAAAAAGTCAATCTACATGAGAATGTAGCGATGCAGGGCTGGAAGGCTAGGCTCCCCGCGATATGACAATCTAAGTGGATTGAATACGCGGAGTGGGATTGTCCAACTTCGGAGAGACCGGCGACTAGGTGGTTACCGTCATCCGTCCTTAGTGTGGGTCCCGGGTTAATCGGGGTATGTAGTGCAATGACAAATATATCATGAGTGCGCGTGTGTGATAGTCAACTCTAGGTGATAGAGTAAAATAGAAAGTTTTTTTTTGAAAACTAAAAAGAAAAGCAGATAGTGGCCGCACCAAGTGGTTGCCTACGTTTCTCCCAATTTAGGGAGACTCAGGCCGTCGTAGTTCCACATAAAGAGAGAGAAAGAGAGAGAAATAATTTAATTTACAACTCCCGAATCCCCAATGGACCGGACTTTAATTAAATAAAACCCAATCGCACGCAGTTTATAAATAATAATCAATTATTTAAATGAAATAAAGATTCGAGTTCTACATCTTAAGGGAGGCCTTAAGATGCGGGAACTCTGCAGATAATGAATTCTGGGATCCCCCTTGCATGTTCGTCTCTCGTCTTGGACTATGAGATGAACGGGAGAAACCAGAAAGCAACCAGATTGCCGAGGCGATATATCGCGCGAGATATGATATCTCGTGCGAGATATGCCTCATCTGAGAGCAGAAAATCGAATTTACAATTTTTTTGAAAACCTCTCTTTTAATTTTGACGCAAGTTTAAGCCTCTTAATTTTAAGTCCCCAGCGGAGTCGCCACTGTGAGCGTTGTGAGAAGAATTTTATCTTTTGATTCGCCACCTATATTATTCGTTTGGAAAACATAGAAAAATCATTTTTGAAAGAGATTTGGGTTCGGGGCTTAGGTTATGGAATGGGTAGGTCAAGGAGCATCCATTCCACCCAATCCGGAGATTGGTCTTGCTAAAGAAAAGAGAGGTTTTCAAAAAGAAGAAGAAGAAGATTTTAAATAATACAAATAAAAGATCCATTTAACGGGGTTAAACGGAATGTAGGATCGATTGCTTCGAGACCGTCTCCATGTCTTGGAGAGGCTCTAGGCCGATTCTAGATTTTATGGACTTATACCACTCTAACAATCAATTAAAAAGGGATTTAGGGAGTTACCTTGCGTGAGGTAATTTGGGCAGAGTTTCGACTCAAGTTTAGAATCGAATCTCGACACGGACAGCGCTTTGCCTCGGTCCTTGACTTGGATCTTGATGTTTGTTTATCAACAAGGTTGACAAAAAAACTTTGAGGTGATTTTTAGGGTGATTTTGTAGGATTCTTTCAAGGAGAGAAACCAACAAAATGTGTGTTGTGAAATTTTGGACCTTTTGAACCTTGGAAGTCACCAAGTATTTATAGGAGTTAGAGAAGTGTTGAAGATGAGATCAAACACTTCAAGATGGTTCCAGACTCCAAATTCTATTGGTTGGCCGGATGGATGAAGTTTTATTCCGAAAAGAGGTTGAAATTGACGAGAAAAATGCCTTCTGCATGCTGCAGAGGGACGATATCTCGCGCGAGACATGCCATCTCGCGGTGAGATATTGCTCCTGTGGACAATTCTGTCATTTCCTCGTTATCTCGTATGCAGTTTAGTCCTAAACTAACGATGGTTAGTCAAAACTTAACGAAACATGACGAAATAATGGATTTCTACTTCTTGACTCAAAGCGAGACTTAGAGTGGTATAAGTATGATCCGATGCGTTCAGAATGGGGTGTCTACAATTCCTCAAGTTTGTAAGCGATTTCCGGATTCAAGTTTCTCAATTTAAAGATTCAACTTTTATTTCATTCAAATCAAGATCTTGTGATTCTATGATGGAGATGAGTGGCTAGTTTCCTTCAATCTACGGAGTGGAGGTAATGTGTATCAAACTTTTATACATCTTCTATTAATTCTATAATCAATCAAAAAGATGGGTTTTTTAAAAGTGGTTTAATTCAAGGTTTTCTAGCTACAATCACATGTGTAGATGTGATTAGCTTTTTTAACTAAAATTGTGTATGATGATTGTTAAGTGATTGTTTGATCCATACAAAGACAGACTTTTAAAGAATATAATCTTGGTTTGTCAAGTGATTGCAAAACAAATTATAGGTTCTTGATTCCTAGGGTTTTAATGGGTTTTTAAATATTTTGTGTAATTTGCAGAAAAATATAATATTTTGAAAGCACTAAATTGTGGATGTGTGAACGCCCAATTTTACTTAAGTGAATGAACCCCCAACTAGGATTGATTGTATTATTAATAGGCATATTGGTAAGATCTCATAAATCCATTTTGTAGGTTCTTCTCTTCTTAAATTTGGTAATTTCTTATATCTTTATATCTTGCTTTAGTAGTGATTAATTTTAATAGGTTAAGTAGTTAATAAATTAAAACCAAAATCAATTTGTTACTTCTGCTGATAAGAACTGAATTGTTGATCACACAAGTCTATGTGGGATCGACTCTCACTTTCGCACGTTACTACCACGGTAACTAGTGCGCTTAATAGGATTTTTATTACACGTGGAGTTTTTCTCTATCACCGGTCGGCTGGCGAGGAGTAGACGTCTGAATGGCTTGAGGTTGTCGGTCGGCTATGACTGCCTTAATTTCAAGTTATTTTGTCCCGTGCACTTCACATGTTTGTGGGTGCACTTAAAAGGGGGTGCAGAAGGGATTTTTCTTTAAGTGTGGGGTGCACTTAGTAATGGTGGGTGCAGGCTAGGGTGCGGGTGTAAACATAGCCCATCCGTGATGTCTCTTCAGAAGCAAGTGGGTGTCATTGATAAGATAGAGACACACTCCTTAGGGAAGAAAGGTGATGATACAAATAGCAGTTGTTGACTTAATGCTATAGGACGCACGAGGAACCAAAGAAGGGGGAGGCGAAAAGGGACTCGGCATTAACTTACTGAACGTTCTCGGGAACACACGATAATGAAGTAAGGCAGCCAGGGCCTCGACATTAAATCACTGAACACTCTTAGGAGTGCACGAGCTGCCAATGAGGGGAGGCAGTGAGGGCCTCGATATTAACTCAAGGAACATTCTCGGAAACACACGAGCTGTCAACGAAGGGAGGCGGTGAGGGCCTCGACTTAACTCACTGAACACTCTTGGGAGTGCACGAGCTGCTAGCGAAAAAAGGCAGCATGGGCCTCGGCATTAACTCACTGAACACTCTCAGGAGTACAAGAGTTGCCAACGAAGGGACCTGCCGGGGAATAGGTCTGAAATTAAAGACGAAATGTTGAGGCTATCTGATGGGGGAAAACCCACTTGTAATATAAACCTCGCAAGTGCACGAGTTATCGAAGTAGTAATATGCACGAGCAAGGGTCGAAGGGACTTATGTATCAATACTTCGACTCTCAGCAATTTAACGGAAAATAAAATATGAGGTTTGGATTTTGATTTTAATTAAAATCTTAAAAAATTAAACTTAACTAACTAATAAAACAAAAAAAATAACAAAGCAAGTTAAGAATTAAGGGATTCAATGAAAGAAATCCTACGTAATGGACTCATATATATATCTCACCAATATTTCTATTAATAATATAATCAATCATTGTTGGGGGTTCATTCTCTTTAATAAAATTGGGCATTCACACGTGCACAACTTATTATTCTCCAAATATTATATATTATGCAAAGTACACATAATACTCAACAACTCATTAAAACCCTAAGAACAAAGAACCTCTAATTTTGCTTAGCATTCACTTGTCAAACTTAAATTATATCCATTCAAAAGTTTTATTTTGTATGGATCAAGCAATCACTTGACAATCACCATACACAAATTTAGTTAAAAAGTCAATCACATCTACACATGTGATTGTAGCTAGAAAACTTCGATTAAGAATAATTTTGATGAACCCAACCTTTGATTGATTTCAAGAGTAATTAAAACATAAAGGGTTGATACATATTACCTCTACTCCGCATATAAAAGGAGATTAGCCGCTCATATTCATGATGAACATCAACAAATCTTCAATAGAATGAATAAAACTTGAATTGAATCTTTAATTAAAAACTTGAATCCTTGTTACAACTTAAAAGAAATAATAAAACCTAGGATATACAAAATATGGCTGAAGTTGTTCTACTTATACTCGGGAAAGAGAGAATGGTCGAAATTAGGAAACGAGTGCTAAAACTGAGTTGAAAAAAGAAAACTAAAAACTGATGTTCGGGGACCTGTGCAGCTGCACGGGTTGATGGTGTGAGACAGCACAGGGTGTCTAGAGTTATATTTTTTGCTCGGCACACTTATGCGGCTGCCCTCCTTTGCTTGTACGGTCATCCTTCGTGCATTGCGGTCTTATATCTTATTCAGCAAACTTTTGAAGGTCATAAATTATTCATACGGACTCCGATTAGGACATGCCACATATCGTTTGAAATCTATTGAAGAGTACTATCAATTGGTAATGTATAATCAGGGTCATATCTAATCTGTCCTTCTATAATTTCCAATCTTTCCTCCTTTAATGCTTTGCTATTGATCGTTTCTTTTCATATCTTTTCGAACATAATCTATGACTTTTTCCTTCTATTCCATGTACTAATAAATACTCTAAAAGTCATTAAAACATCTAAGATTGTGCGTCAAATAGGTATAAAGATATATCATTTGGATAGGTGAAAACACATCTATCAAATACACCCAAATTTATGTTTTGCTCGTTATCAAGTAAAATAAAAAACTAAAAACAAAATAATACTACTAAAACAAAAGAAAATATTATTTGGATGTTCAAATCGTATAAAGGTTGTCGGCTAAACAAGTCTCAAATATTCACAGCACATATAATCTACAAGAGTTATTATGAACATGTGATTACAATTACATTGATGTATCTAACTTACAATTCTCCATTAAAGAATGACAATATGAATAAATAATGATTATCGTCACCAAATTAATATATTTTATATGGTCACTTGTGTCATGCTCTAATGGTAATAAGATGAAAATTCTACACAAGGACACTCATATGCATGTTTAACCACAACTGTTAACCCGGCTACAATTAAGGGATCAAATATGGCTTTATGACTTGTAATGTAACTCGAAAATCGCGAGCTAGGTTCACGATTACAAGTGAAGGTAAGGAAATACGAAGTCAAGCAAGTGAAAATAGTAAGTCTTCAAAAATCCTCACTCGAGTTTAGCTCTTCGCTCACCTATGCCAACCCATGTTTCAACCCCAAACTTATAATCTTGGATACTTTCACACATGGGGTTGATCATCTTTCTTTCTTTCTTTTGGTCACTTTCCACTTTAACACAAGAGGGCAAGGCTTTTCAGATTTCTCTTCATCTCTTCTTTCTTTTCTTTTGCTTTGCATATATATATAAAGATCACGAATAATATTATGAATTAAATACTTTGCACATACCCCTCTTATCAATACAATACAATACATGGCCCTTTTTTTTCTTTGTTGACCTCTTTCCACTCAAGCCCTTGATTTCCAAAGCACAACCCACAATTTCCCAATCATTCCCTAGTTTCACTTTCTTGAAAAGTTGAGAAAATAGTGTATAAGTGTAAGAGTAGGATAATATAGGTACAAAACAAGGCGAATGGTGGTCTTTGATAACCTCTCACTTCGTGAGATATTTCCATTTTTATTAAAGCTCAAAAGTGGTTATAGCGGAAATATTTATAAGTGACTAAGAAGTTAAAGGATCACAAAATTGGTTAAAAGAAAATAGTCATTTATCACTTTCTGAATAGCCTAATTAATGTGTTATTGACAGCTATGCAAACATGTTTTAAGGTCCCCGAGAATGCCAAAGTGATCCTATAAAGGTATTATAAATTGATAACAATAATCAAGAAAATATAAATTGAAGTCCACGAGTGATTGATTTCGTAATGGGCATGGATCAAATGTATTTTAGTTTTTTATTATTTTTTCTTGTAGTTTTTTTATCTTTTTTTGTCCTTTCTATTTGTATCTTTTTATTTTTTTTTTGTCTTGTACTTTTTTATTTAATGTCGTTCCATTTAGTAATTTATTTCCATCTCTCTTTAAAAAAAAAAAGACAATCACTGGCACTTATAAAGACTAACACTTGCACTTATAAAAGATTGGCACTTATGAAAATTAACTGTGGCACTTATAATCTCAAACACTAACAAACATTGGCACATTCACTAACAAACAATGGCACTTATAAAAGACTAACACTGACACTTATAAATATTAACACCGGCACATTAACAATAACATAGTCTAAAAACAATCACTAGAACTTTATAACCACATGCACTGGCATTTATTAATAGAAATATTGGCAATAAGATATAAGTTACCTCTTCAATTGCTTTCGACGTTGCAAAGTCTTGATCGGTGAAAATTATTTTTTGTTTTTTCCTCCCATAGATTATACGAATTCTTTAAAAAGCCAAATAAATGTTTCTTTCTTTTCATTTGTTAAGAAAGCACACTCAAACATCACTGTGTTCCAGTGGTTATTCACCTCATCTATTAGTGCACAAATAAGGTTGTATCTATTTGTGTCATAAGTTGTATCAAACACAACAACATCCCCATATAATTCATAATCCTCCTCATCATACCATCTCTCCAAAATAAAGTATTGAGTCTACTTTATTCCCCAAACTGCATTTTCAAATAGAATCTTACTTCCTCAATTTGGCTTATTCTATCAACTACAGTCTGTGCATCGCCCATTTCTATTTTTTTTCATTCTCAATCTCTGTACAAAATCATTATGATCTCTCCTTGTATGTCCAACATAATTCTCTTTACGAGTTACCTTTGCTAAAACATTATATACATCAGTTGGTTTGATGTCAGCTTCTTCAAATGGCTCTATTATTTTACCTTTAGCTTCTAACATTGACCTCTCACTTCGCTTTAAGTGGTTCCATTCTGGCCTTGTCATCTCATGATTGTGTTCAGTTACGTGTCGTGCAACTTCAAATAAGCCTTCCTTCTTTAATAATTTTACTCGCATTAGAGCTTGACAACCTATCCTTTTAGAAGGAGTTTTTTTACTCTTCATTTTCCTCTTTGGATTTTCAATTCGTTCCAATGGATAAGGAATCTCAGTTTCACCGACTTCTAATGGAGTTGGAACATTAATTTCATTTCATGTTCCTTTAGTGTATCCTTGGCATTAACACATGAAATACTTATCTATTGGCATTGATATTTTCTTCGAGACACGTGAGGTTGTCATCTTAACGCTAAATCCCAATTCATTAGCATGATTCTTGTACAATTGATATAATTCTTCTCATGTCTTTGTTTTTATCCCCAGCAGAGATGAAGTAAAATCAACATGACTTGTTGCACAAAAAAATAAAGATATTAGATTAACAATAACATTGGCACTAGAGAAACATATTTGCTAGCACATTATATTAAAAACACTAACACCTTAAAACACATGCATTTGCATTGGGAAACAAGCACATACATGCATTTGCATTGGGAAACAAGCACATACACTGGCACTAGAGAAATAGGTGTGCTAACCCATTCACCTACAAACATTGGCACCTTATTTTTCACAAGCAATGGTCATTGGGAAACAATCACATTCACTGATATAACGGAAAAAGTTGTGGTGGCACATTATATTAGAAACACTGGCACCTTAAAAACACAAACAATGGCTTTGGGAAACAAACAAATGCAATGGCACTAGAGAAACAGGTGTGCTAGCACGTTCACTTACAAATGTTGGCACCTTATTTTCACAAGCTATGGTCATTGTTAAACAAGTACATTCACTAGCACAACAAAAACAGATGTGCTGGCGCATTATATTAGAAATAATGGCACATTAAAATCACAAGCAATGTCTTTGGAAAACAAGCAAATACACTGGCATTAGAGAAACACATGTGCTGGCACATTTACTTACAAAAACTGGCATCTTAATTTCAAAAGCAATAGCTATTGGGAAACAAGTACATTCACTAGCACAACAGAAACATGTGTGCTAGCACATTATATTAAAACACTGGCACCTTAAAAATATTGGCCATTGGGAATGAGAAACAAATATGAATTGGCAGAACAGATATGAGGTACTATCACATTTTTTTAAAAAAACATTGTCACATTATACCAGAAGCATTGGCACATTCAAAAACGTGCACTAACATAACAGAAACAGATGTGTTGGCACATCATAAGCACAAGAAAATCAGGTTACAAATCAATTACAAAATAAACACTAGCATTACGAAAATCAAACACTGGTAATACAGATTGGCTTACCTGTTTCATGATCATCATCAACTGCCTGAGAAACTTAATCCATTACAGTAGCATTATCTGCAATAATTCAACCATAATGTTAACTAATCAATTTTGGAGTGTATTGGCACTTCGAGTGATGAAGAATTCAAATTATTACCAATTTCATCTTCAAAATCTTATAAGCTTATATTGACCTAATCAAAAATCGTCTGGATCGAATGAAACAATTAGAAATGATTGTTAATATCTCGATTAATAATTGATTCTATATGAAGAAGCTGACATTGATTGCTATAATACCTCAATCGATTAAAACGGAATAATTATGGCTTGAATTCTGCTTTATCTCGATGAATTTCTCTGACTTTACGTCGTAACCGTGTGTTTTACTGTGTGTTCGTTTGATTTAAGTTTATATAGATCGGTTATGTTATGTTAATGAACCTGCTCACAGGTTCAACCACCGTGTTGTGTATGTAAACTAGGTCCAACTCCAAACATTTATGTTTTATAAAAAAATTAAAAGTAAATAAATTAGAAGAAAATTAGAATGAACTTGTGATGGCCTGTTTCATAAAGCCTATCGACATTTTGAACCTTCGTATTTTATTTAAATTTCGGTTTTAACTATCGTTGTTATTTTTTAACAGTTTTAACACTTTTACTTTAGATACGCACTTATTTTTCCCAAAAGTAGTGAAAATTAAGGCAATTTTTAGCAATTTTAACTATCGTACTTTAGGCTTTTTTTGGAAAAAATGAATGCGTATCTAAAATATAATAGTTAAAACTGCTAAAAAATAACAACGATTGTTAAAATCGAAGATTAAGCAAAGTACGAGGGTTCAAAATGTCGATTTGTCGCTTCATAATAGGACAGATAAACAGACCGGACTGGTCTTTATCCTATTTATTAAACGGGCCGGAGTTGAAAGCCCATTGGGATCTACAAAAAACAAACCGGGCTTGGCCCATTCCGTTCGTCCGTTTGACCTTCACCAGATAATACCTTTTCAATTCAGCTTTTTCCGCTCCACCATTCTTTTCTTCCCTAAACATTCAAACTCCCAAACAATTTTCCATTCACTTCTCATTCATCTTCCCCAATCTTCTCCCTCTTTCTTTCTTCAATTCATCCAATACAATCAATCGATCATCAAGAAAGAGGGAAAAGAAATAAAGAAATCGCAAAAATATTACTGGGTATTAAAAAAAATGAGAGAAATCCTGCACATCCAGGGTGGTCAATGCGGCAACCAAATTGGCGCCAAGTTCTGGGAAGTGATCTGTGATGAACATGGAATTGATCACGATGGAAAATACTCCGGCGATGCGGAACACCAGCAGCTCGAGCGGATTAACGTCTATTACAATGAAGCTAGCGGTGGGAGATATGTACCCAGGGCTGTGCTTATGGACCTTGAGCCGGGAACAATGGATTCTCTCCGATCGGGTCCTTTTGGACAGATTTTTAGACCCGATAACTTCGTGTTTGGTCAATCGGGTGCTGGGAATAATTGGGCCAAAGGGCATTATACAGAGGGTGCCGAACTTATTGATTCTGTTCTGGATGTTGTCCGGAAAGAAGCTGAGAATTGTGACTGCTTGCAAGGTAAGGAGATGGATTATCAATTTATTTTCAGAAGTTATTGATCATGTTTAGAGTACTTCCTTGTGTGGTTTTAGGCTTTATTTATGTGTTTTGGGATCCTCTGTGTTTTGTAAGTTGATTTCCTTTCCATGTCTGTGTATACGTTTGGATAAAGTATTACACTCTAAAATGTTTTATGATAATCTTTTTATATCATGATTGCAATTTTTACTACAATTGCATGTTTTTTGGTGACATCTAAAATGAGTTTCATTGATCAAGTATCTCGTGATGAACCTTTCCGTCTTGTCTCGTGCTACGAGATAAGTGTTTTCGGATTCAACCAAACAAAAGGTTGAGTCACAAGAGATTCTTCTTCTTCTTTTTTTCATTATTTGTTATTCTGTAATTTAAATTTGGGTTCAAGATTGGGTCTCTGGTTTTGTTTTCTGGAAAGAGATGTGTGGTTTGTGATGATTACCTGTTTATTTTAACTTAAATTATCCTTCTCCCTTTTCTCTTGTCTCTCATGTAAGAACATTTTACCATGTTTGGGAAAGCGTTGTTGCATTGCAACCCAATGAAGTTTCACTAATCTGTAAATACCTTGCCATCTTGTTTCACGGGTTCGATTTATTTTTATTCTCATCTAGCATGCATAAATCTCCCTCCTTGTTTTGTATATGAACCTTGTGATATAGAGGTAGTATGTATTTTACTTGTTAATTATTCTTTCCATCCACAAAAGAGTATTCATTTCTCAAAAAGATTTGTCGAGTGTCTGTTTTTTAATGAAGATACTAAAAGTCACCCTATGTCTTCACTGGCAATGGCAGAACGTATTCATTAATAGTATTCATGTCCAAGTGCCTACTGAAAGTGCTTAAGAGTCAATTTCTTGAAGAAAAAAAATGAAATGTCATGTTTTTAGGGACGGATGGAGGATATCAGCGATACTGCAGGGAAAACTATTCCTGTGATAAATTGAAGGGTGAATGTTTGCATGAACTTATGTGGCGAACGCAGTATTCATCTTTTCCAAGAAGAAAAGGATATCAAACTCTAGTTCAAAGTAAACAATTCACCAGTTGTGCTCAATAATTTATTCCCAGCGTCTGTACGTGCTTAGCAGTTTAACGAATAATGGATAAAATAGACAATTGCTAAATGTGTATACTAAGTTATGGGAAATCCTTTCTGAGTGCTACTGATAATATGGGCTGACATGGTAAGAGGCCACAATGGCCATCACCACCGTATGCAAATTCAAACTCACATACATAGTATAGCTTCTTTGCCAATCAAAATGCTCCTTGGTTGTTTCATCCTTTAATGATTTCTATCTTAATAATGTTTCTTAGAAGATCACTTTGTTAACCCCAAAGATTAGGTTCTGAGTTTGCCTGTCTAGGATATTGGTCTGGCATGCTTATTTCTTTCTATTGTTGTATTGCAGGATTCCAAGTTTGTCATTCTTTGGGGGGAGGCACCGGATCTGGTATGGGCACCCTTCTCATTTCAAAGATCAGAGAAGAGTATCCAGATCGCATGATGATGACATTTTCAGTATTTCCTTCTCCAAAAGTATCTGACACTGTTGTTGAGCCATACAATGCCACGCTTTCGGTTCATCAACTTGTTGAGAATGCTGATGAGTGTATGGTTTTGGATAATGAAGCTCTCTATGACATATGTTTCCGAACTCTGAAGCTTTCTACCCCTACCTGTAAGTTCATTGTATATATATATATATATATATACATATATGTGAAAATGTACTCCTTTTAATATCACAACAGAAGTTGCTTCTCTTTTTTTTTTTTTTTCTTTTTTGTAATTTCAGAGAACTACGCTCTCCATTTATTTGGAAATATTCAACCCCTGTAGTTGTGCTTTCTTTCAGTTGGCGATCTCAACCATCTGATATCCGCCACCATGAGTGGAGTCACATGCTGTCTTCGGTTTCCAGGTCAACTAAATTCCGACCTCCGAAAACTTGCAGTCAATCTCATCCCATTCCCACGTCTCCATTTCTTCATGGTTGGGTTCGCCCCCTTGACCTCAAGAGGGTCCCAACAATACCGATCCCTCTCAGTTCCCGAACTTACCCAGCAAATGTGGGACGCCAAGAACATGATGTGTGCAGCCGATCCACGTCACGGCCGTTACTTAACTGCATCAGCCATGTTTCGTGGCAAAATGAGCACGAAAGAAGTGGACGAACAATTAATAAACGTCCAAAACAAGAATTCATCTTACTTTGTTGAGTGGATACCAAATAATGTAAAGTCAAGTGTGTGTGACATCCCTCCAACGGGGCTGAAAATGTCGTCGACATTTGTTGGAAACTCAACTTCGATTCAGGAAATGTTTAGGAGGGTGAGTGAGCAGTTTACTGCAATGTTCAGGAGAAAAGCGTTCTTGCATTGGTATACGGGTGAGGGTATGGATGAGATGGAGTTTACGGAAGCTGAGAGTAATATGAATGACCTTGTGGCTGAGTACCAGCAGTATCAGGATGCCACTGCAGACGATGAAGAATATGAGGAAGAGGAAGAAGAAGAAGAAGAGGAGATTGCTGGTTGAGGTATGTGTTTGAAACTATTGTGGTATTCTTTTGGGTATTTGTGATGAAATCTGGTAGCTAAAAGATTTAAAACTATGTATCATTTGATTTGTTTGATAAATAATTCTGAGATGTGCTTGTCAGAATACATTGTTATTCAAACTTGCTTGTAATTGTAAATGTTTGGGTAGCACCAGCTATTCTGGCTTGATATGTATTGGCATGTTGACTGCTACTTTTTTAACCAGATGATTGTAATATACTCTATATATCCCATCTTAATTTTCATAAAAAAATATATATATATATCATTTTGGCTGTCCCACTCATATTACAAATATTACAAAGTCCCAAAATATATCATTTTGGCTGTCCCACTCATATTACAAAGTCCCAAAATAAAAACCTTTTAGTAAATAATGGGACCCATTTTTAATACTTGTACTCCCGTACTCCCTTCGTTTTAAAATAACTAGAATAAGCTCGTGTTCGAGGACACGTTTTTTTTTTTAATTAAGCCCGTGTGCTGAGGACACGTTTTTATTTTTTTTTTTAATTTAAAAAAAAAATAAAGGGCAAAATGGGAAAGGGACAAAATAGTGAGGGCAAAATGGGAAATTCGCCAGATGGAACTATTCATTTAACTGTTCACACACCAATACCATTTATACTATAGATTTTCTACTTTTTTTACCGTTAACACGAAAATACTTTAAATTAGTAAATATAAATTAATTTAATTATTCTAATAAAAAAATAAAATTTGTTATTGATAATCATTATAAATACTATTAATAAAAAAATAGATATTCATTAGGATAATTAGATAAATTTAAAATTATTTCTCAAAATATCTCCCTGTTAATCAGAAAAAAAAAAAAAAGTGAGAAGGTTATTTTGGGACGGATTTTTAACCTCACTTTCTCTCTTTTACCCAGATTCAGATTGGCTCAAAACAAATTTTGGGTTTTTTATAATTATTTCGCCCAATCTTCATCAAAAAACAAAAAAGAGACAATCTTTTAGGAAAGGAGAAGCAAGAAGGAAGATGATACATAAAAGACTTTAAATAAAATCAGCCAACTTGTGACATTTGAAGTATGAGTTTATATCTAAGCAAAGGACTGATCATTTGTGTGAAGATCATTTCAAGGCTTCAAGCCGCTTCTTCTTCGAACACCAAAACAAAAGAACGCAAAATACGCCTTCAACATCTTCTCTGATGCTTTGTCAGAACCCAATATTTCTGATGGCCTGAAACTGAAACGTACTGCGTATAAGGGAAGACTGAGCTAGGGGCATCTGGATTTGGTGCATGTGCATACAATTCAACCGCACACAAGTCTGTTTTTTTAGAGAATTGTTATATAAACCCGTAAAATTGTTGAGTAAACCCGTAAGTTGAATTTTTCAAAAATGCCATCGAGTGAAATGACAAAAATATCCCTAAATCTATCCCCTCATTCACTAATGTTAAATAAACCCGTAAAATTGTTGAGTAAACCCGTATATAATTTTCACCACCTTCCCCTCCCTCCCTCATCAATTTTCACCACCTTCCCCTCCCTCCCTCATCAATTTTCACAACCTTCCCCTTCCCTCCCTCATCAATTTTCACCACATTTTTACTTAATCACTTCTTCTTTATTTTTTTACTTCAAAAAAATTACCTCCTCCCTTTCCTTCCTCTTCCTCTCCCAAAAAAAAAATCAAAAAAAAATTCATACACATTTGTTCCAAGACAAGAGATTCAGCAGGCTCATCATGGATGCTCCAGCTCTACCATCGAATGATAATGTAAGTTTTCTAACCATTTAAATTTGTTAAAAATGTATTTTCTGTTTCGTAGCTCCAATTCGGCCAGTAGTGACCGAATTTCTGTTCAGGTTCGGCCACCCCCGGCCGAAATTTAGCTATGGTTCGGCCACACCCAGCCGAAATTTCAAAAAAAATCGGCTCTGGTTTGCCGATTCTAGACTATTTTTCGGTCAGTACTGGCCTAAAATTTGAAATTATTCGGCCACACCCAGCCGAACCGTCGAAGAAAATTCGACCACCACTGGCCGAACCTTTGTTTTTCTGCTTACACCTCCCTTGTTGTTTTATTTAATTGTTGCAGTATTCCCTGGGTGACAACAACTATGTCTCTGTTGATTTTGAAAGCGTTTTGCGAGACTACACCCCAGAATTCACAATGTCCTTATTTTTTCGAGACCGAAAAATAATGTTTGAATGGGTGCGTAAAAAGGGGGAAGAGCATGAGTTTGTCATCGTAGTCGGTCGGTCGGATAACGGGAGCCGTAATTCCGCTCCTCAAATGACGCTTCTTTGTGATCGCTGGGGGAAATACAAGGAAAAACCAATCTCTCTGTCCTCTCAAGGAACTGCCAACCTTGAAATATTGGAATTGAGAAAAAAAAAAGAAAAATAGAGAGAGCGGAACAAAGAAATGCGGTTGTAAGTTTCAGTTGAACGCCAGACAAGTCACGGTTGATGGTCAATGGCAATTAAAAGTGGTTTGTGGCTTTCACAATCATCCTATTTTCGAATCCATGTTGGGTCACTCTTATGCCGGTCGATTACTTAAATCAGAGGAGAAGTACGTGATAGAATTGTCACATGCAAATAGCCGGCCGAAGGATATTTTACATGGATTAAAAGAGAAATTTCCGAAAAACAAGTCCATAATACGGACTATTTATAATGCGCGAGTGAAGAACAGGGCAACTGAGCGTGCGGGTCGTTCTCAAATCCAACAGCTCATGTTTAAATTGACCGAGCATGCTTATCACTTCGAATATCGGCAATGCGAGAATACAAATGTCATTAAGGAGATATTATTTGCTCATCCGAAAAGCATTGAATTGATGAAGGCATTTCCATACGTCTTGTTCATGGATTGCACTTACAAGACAAATAGGTACAACTTACCTATGCTTGAGATTGTGGGCGTGACTTCAACCAAAATGACCTTCTTAATTGCTGGTGTATACCTAGAGGCTGAGAAAGAAGGAAACTACACATGGGCATGCGAAGTGTTGAAATCTTTGATGGATCAATGAGTTACGATGATGATATTGAAGAAGAGATTCAAAATCGGTACAATGAGATTCGCAATACTCTTGATTTAAGATTTGAGGCAGCTCCACGAACCGGAAAGAATTTGATTGTTCGGAGATTGACCGAGATTTGTCATCCTGCAACAACAATGGCTAATGAACTGCATAGCTTAAAACAAATAATAAGGGTCATCCTAAAGCAAAGAGTGCTAAGTTCCTCAAATCCACGAAGCGGGATCCTAGCGCATTTGAGTACGTGGAGGCCATACCCGATCAAGTGTTATTCAACACCGATGCAAATCAAGGGTCTCCGATGTTATCTGCAAAAGCCAAGTTACAGGTAACCTCAAAACTATTTATATTATTCAGTTAAACTTTTATATCATGAAATAATTTTATTTATGTTTAATTTTTTCTTTTTTTTTTGAATTTATCTTATAGCCCGTTCGTCGAAAAAGTCAACATGCAATCAAATATCTTAATCAACTACCGGTTTTCATGCAAGGTTATATTGAGAAAACAGTTGATGTGCGGGGTGATGGGAATTGTGGCTTCCGGTGTATTGAGGAGTTACTTGGCCGTGATTCAAATGATTGGCGATGGGTTCGGGAAGTGTTATATCAGGAGGTTTTTGGAAATCAAAAGTTGTATGCCGAGTTATTCATGGCCGAGGATAGGGTGGATAAAGTCCTTTCTGCTATCCACTGGTTTGATGGACCATGCGGAGAAGAAAATTGGTTTGACTCTGCAGAAATGGGTTACGCTGTTGCAAATGCATTCGACGTTGCGTTGGTGACTTTGAGTAACACCTTGTCTTTGACCTTCATTCCTCTACGAAAATCAATGCCACATAACCCAAAATTGATTTGTATATGCTACGTCAACAACAATCATTACATTCATGCCAAGTTGAAGGAAGGATGTCCATTGCCACCGGTACCATACAAATGGTATGATTGTCGAGCTGAATGTGCAATCGGATGGCTAGATTTTTATCAAGATCGATTAATACAAGTATCCGAAACATCAACTTATGTAATTGATATTAAATAGTTTTATTTATGTTAAATATTATGATTTGTGGTGTTACATATCTTTAAATAATTTTCATTTATTATTACATTCCATTTTTTATTAACTAAATTTAACTAACTTTAAATTAAAATAACTAAATTAAATTAACTAAATTTAACTAAATTTAACTAACTTTAAATTAAATTAAATCAACACAACCCAAAAATTGTAAAGACCAACAAAGATAACATCCTAAATTTCATTCTACATCAACCAAACAACAAAACCCACGAACAAATCATCATGCCATGGTTCGGCCAGGTGTGGCCGAAATTTTGGGAATAGTTCAGCCAGTACTGACCGAAAATTTGAGCAGGTTCGGCCGGGGGTGGCCGAAAAACTAAAGAAAATTCGGTCAGTACTGGCCGAACCTTTGTAACCATGGCAAAAAAATAATTAAAAATTTCAGCCAATGCTTAGAACACGTAGCAATGTTTTTTCGTGAACGGTTAAAAAAAAACACGCTTATTCTAGGTCTCGGTCAGTAGTGGCCGAACAGATCCATGGTTTTCGGCCAAGATCGGCCGAACTTCTGATGGTTCGGCCAAGATCGCCGAAATTTTTCCAGTTTTTCGACATGTACTTGCTGTATTCTGCACTAACCAGGGCACGTCCCCGAATCGTCTATGCTGCAACCATCAACCATACAAACATATATATACAAACCATAAATCCATACACCAACCAATCACTCCATAAACCAATAATTGTTCATACAATACCAAAAATAATTACTCCAAAAAATAATTGTTCATACAATACCAAAAATAATAGAGGAGGCTATGAACAATTACTCCATAAACCAATTACTCCAAAAATAATTGTTCATACAAGTAATTACCAAAAATAATTGTTCAAATACAATACCAAAAATAATTGTTCAAAAAAAACCAAAACTACAAATCTATTGTCGTCTTCTACCACCCTGAGAAGTTGATGTCCGCGCTGGGGTTTGAGTTTGAGTTTCTGCCAATGCTCTAAACATGACGTCCATAGCCTCCTCTAAACTAAATGAGCGGTCTCCATTTGTCCATCTCTCAGCAATAGGCATAATGACGTTCCGGACATTCATAAGCATATCCCACGGATTAGGGGCAACAACTTCAGTTGTCCTCCTGACAGCGTGAGACCGCTCAGTAATGGGGTGCACAATGGGGTGTGAATATTCAGAGTACCATTGCAGATAATCATCTGCAGCATGTTGAGGCACTCTACATCCCGATAACTTGCGTTTATCGACGCAATTCCCCTTCCAGTCATAGAATGACTGGGCAAACATGAACCACCCCATTAGAGACTTCTTATCTCCTCTCGCCATCCCAAGACCAAGTGGAGGGTGAGGTATTGTCTGCATGTACCCAAACTGTCGCAATACCCGATCGGGAAGATGTGATTCCACCACATTACCGACAACTATAGCACCTTGGTATAGCGCGACTCTAGGAAAAGGATATTGAGCGCGAATACCTTCATACGGCATCCAAATCACCTACAATAAAAACATAAAAAATATTAATATAGTTTCATTTAAGAAAACAAAAATACATGTGAAAATTATTACTAAAAAAATAATACTTACATACGTGTCCTGAATAATGTCAATATGTTGCCTCTTCACTTGCACGGAGGCAACTGTCGCTGGTTGAGCCCGAGGTGGTAGCCACTTCAATGTGAGCGGCAAATTGGGTAGATAGTAGTTGTTGAAACCGTTCCTAAACGCAGGAAATCTCTCATAAACCCAAGCCTCCAACAAGGTTAAGTGCCCGGAAATCTGATGGCAGTTAAACCTAGATCCTTTTCCTAGTTGCCGGTACAGAAAAGCTAACGCTCCGGCTCCCCAAGCATAATTCCCTATTGCCCCATCATCTCTAAAAAAAATCTAGATAGCTGGCGTTGACACATGTCCCGGTCTTATCAGAAAAGATTGTGCACCCCAATAAATATAAAAGATATGCCTTACCAAAGACAGGCTTTTTCGGGGGTCTGAGGAGTACAACTGAGGGGAGAACTTCAATCTAAGCCATTCTAAATTGACCAATGCCCCCTTGGCAGGAATTCCATCTTTAGCAACTTTTTTGGTCACTCCCAAAACATCACAAACCTTATTAAGAGGTGGTTGACTAGCATAAGCGGGACTCTCAAATAAGGGTGCACCTACTACCGGAAGCAATGTAAGACAAGACACATCCTCCAAAGTGATGGTCATCTCCCCAAATGGCATATGGAAACTATTAGTTTCCGGATGCCATCGCTCAACAAAAGCGTTGACCAACGTTTTATCTACGTTGTCATACGCTCCACTTTCATTAACTAAGCACAAGAGACCGGAATTAATGATAAGCATTTGAACCGGCTCTGACACTTTATTCAACTCCAATTCCCATTTTTTTTAATTTTCCTATATGGTTAATACATTTTAAAATTCTATCTTCTTTACCCTCCCAAATTGATTTAGCAATATGGGTTTCATAGGAAAGGAGTAATGTTTTGTACCTAGGCCCACCGGGATAAGACTTTACCTCCCCACCTCCCTCCTCATCATCATCATCATCCTCATCTTCCTCATCTTTCGGCTCATCTTCCGGCTCGTATTCCCGTTCATCTTTCGGGTCACTATCATTTTGAGCCGGAATAAGGTCTATCCGAGGCTCAGGTGAGGTTTCCATAGGCTCATTGTAGACCGAAAAGCGAGGATCAACGGTTAAATCCTCAACTGGCTCTTGGTTCTGTGAAGTTTGCGCTTGAGTACGTGCGGCTACTTTTTCACTCCTTAAGGAAGCAGTTGGAGGCTTTCTCCTTGTAAACATTTTCTTAACTGCAATGAAAACATCAAAAAATCAAACTCGTAGTTTATAGTGCATACAGTCCAACAATTTCAAAATCATATCAAAATCAAGCACTAAAAATTTTGAACAGTTGGAGGATAATATTCCTATTCATAAGTAATATTCCATGTTCCTTTACACATTTTATAGTGCATACAGTCCAACAATTTCAATGAATAATTTCAACACAAATAATATGGCACATAGCACAAGTATAAATTACTTATGAGCAGATAACTTGAAGTATTCGCAATCAACATAGTTTGGGGTGCACAGTACAGCCATTAGACCTTTTTTTTTTGCAACCTCTTTAAGTTATGTAGCAAGTAAAAAGATAACTAAGGCTCCGTTTGTTTGGCCGTAAAACATTTTTCGAAAAACGTTTTTCGGAAAATAACTCGTTTTACGCCGTTTGGTTAGCCCCCGAAAAATGTTTTTCGGAAAATAACTCGTTTTCCGCTGTTTGGTTGCCTAAGTAAAACGTTTTTCGGAAAACATTTTACGTCCTTCCTAAGTAAAACGACCTACTGACCTTGTCCTAAGTAAAATATTTTCCGAAAAATGGAGGCCTTAATGTACAACTCATATTACGCCCGGTACAACCACCCCCTGCCTACCCCACCCCCCCCCCCCAAAAAAAAATTTTTTTTTTTTTTTTGTAATCGCCCCACCCCCTACCCACCCCCACCCCCCAAAAAAATTTTTTTTTTTTTGTAATCGCCCCACCACCCTGCCTACCCCCACCCCCCAAAAAAATTTTTTTTTTTTGTAATCGCCCCACCCACCCCCCCCACCCCTCCCCCAAAAAAAAAAAATTTTTTGTAATTGCCCCACCCACCCCTACCCCCCCCCCAAAAAAAATTTGGGGGGTGGGGGCGAAGATTACAAAAAAAAATTGGGGAGGGGGTGGGTAGGTAGGGGGTGGGTGGCGATTACAAAAAAAATTGGGGGTAGGCAGGGTGGGTGGGTGGGCGATTACAAAAAATTGGGGGTGGGGTAGGCAGGGTGGGTGGGCGATTACAAAAAATTTGGGGGTGGGGGGTGGGGTAGGCCACCTTGTGAAATATGAGTAGTTTTACCAAACACCCGAAAACATTTTACACCCTTCCTCCGTAAAATATTTTACGCTCTACCTTCGTAAAACATTTTACAGGAAAACATTTTACAGGAAAACATTTTCCAGAAAACGTTTTCCGAAAAATATTTTACGTCGAAACAAACGGAGCCTAACATAATAAGCATCCACAAAAGAAAACACATAATTTCTTTAGCCTTGATACAAATACATAGCAAAGATCACAGATTATAGAACATAGTTTTTTAAATAGCATAGTAGGTTTTACCAAGACAACCCCTTGTACTTGAAATATCTATAAAAATACTATACAATGTGGCAAAAAAAATTGAGCAATGGTTTGGCCAGGTGTGGCCGAAATTTTGGCAATGGCTCGGTTGGACATGGCCGAAAAATTGAGCAGGTTCGGCCGGGGGTGGCCGAAATTTTGAGTTTTTTCGGTAGGGTGTGGCCGAATTTGTGTAATAAATCGACCAGAAGTGGCCGAACCCTTCAAAACCCAGATTTTCGAAATTTTTCAAAATCACAATCTCAATCTCTCAAAATGAAGCAAAAATAAAGTAATTTTAGATTGAAGAAAGAATAATTACCTGATTTTCCTAGGTTTGACAACTTGAATCTTGAATTGGGATTGAAAATTGCTTGTTCTTCTTCTTCTTCTACCTAGGTTTTGCTTCTTCTTCTTCTTTCTTCTCTCTCTCTCTCAGCGTTTTCCTCTCTTCTCTCTCTCTGCCGCAGCGTCTCTCTCTTCTCTCTCTAATTTCAATTTCAAACGTCTCTCTTTCTCTCTCTAGGTTTGGTTGTGGGTGAGGATGAGTGAGAGGGAGGGAGTAAATGAGAGTTAATTGGGTGGGTGTGGGTGTGGGTGTGGGTGGGTGTGGGTGTGGGTGTGGGTGTGGGTGTGGGTGTGAGTGTGAGAGGGGTATAAAGGGAAAAGTGGGGGTTTGTTTTAATTTTTTTGGGTGATTTTAATGTTACGGGTTTACTCAACAATTTTACGGGTTTATATAACAACTCTCGTTTTTTTATTATAAATGAATTATATTATGTAATAAGTTCGAGAATATTATAGTAACAGAGTTACGTATTATATTAACGTGATATGAATCCTAGTAAGGATTTCGGACTTATGTACTACGCATAGATGCCCCTAACAAGGATCGGGATCGAAAGCCACATTAGATTTTCTTGGGAAGCTCTTATAGATTTCTAACCTCTGTCAATGAACCAACGAGACATTTTGAATAAAATCACACCCAGATCTGAAATGAAAGTAAAAGCAGCAACAACAAATCAAAGAGAAAGAAAGAAAGAAAGAAAGAAAGAAAGAAAGAAAGAAAGAAAGAAAGAATACCGTGGTAGTGGAACATGAAACGCCATAGATCAAACAGGTGGTGGGCAACCAAGACTTGCCGCCGGTGGCAATGCTATAGAGACACGTAAATGAAAGAGGCAACTGCAAAAGAAGCTCGATCCACGTAAGCCCCGACAAAGAAATTGGGCTTCTCCATGACAAGGTAATCTCCAAACTCGCGTAGATACCACATAGTATACCAATGAGCCTTTGATCAATGACATAGACTCTTATTTTTGGCGAGTGTTGATTTTGAACCCCTTTTCCTGCGTTGTTTTAGAAATTTGTAAGTTGAAAAAAAATCACAATAATACAAGAACTAAAGTTTATTCGAGGTATCTATCTTTTCTTAGACTCCGTTTGTTTTGTTTGTCCATAAAACGTTTTTCGAAAAACGTTTTCTCCATTTTTTGGTGTTTGATAAGCACCGAAAAATGGGGAAAATGTTTTTCGAAAAATATTTTACGCCCTTTTCGACGTGAAATGAGTAAAACATTTTCCGAAAAATGATAACACCCTCACACACCTAACTTTTCATACACCCCACGTTACCCACCCCATTCACCACCACCACCCACTGCCCCCCCTACCCCACCACCGCTCATCACCACCCACCCCTTCCCCCCCCCCCATTGGGTAAAAAAAATTAATCATTTAAAATTTATTTTTAACAACTCCCCACTCCACTCACAACCATCACCCCCACACCCCGTCGGGTCAAAAAAAAAAATTAATCATTTAAAATTGATTTCCCACTCACCCCCACCCCCCCTGCCCGCCCCCCCCCCCCTCCACCCCTCACCCCAACCCAACCCACCATGTCTGGTCAAAAAAAATATTTAATCATTTAAAATTTATTTTTAACAACTCTCCACCCCATTCCACTCACCACCACCACCCCTCCCCCCCCCCCCACTCCACTCACCACCACCACCACCACCCCCACCCCTGCCCCCCCCCCCCCACACTCAAATTATCTCAAATTGTGTTTCAACGAAAAATATTTTCATTAAATACATGAAAAAACAAATCGAAAAATATTTTCCTTACCAAACAGCCAAAAATATATTTATCTCATTTTTTTCGGAAAATATTTTACAAGGAAATTAATTTTTTTTTGAAAAACATTTTACAGATATCACTGATTCAACTTGAATCAGTTGCCTTTGGCGTATCAAGTTGAAAATCCTATGGAAATTGAATGGGCCTCCAAATAAGGTCAAACAAATAAGGTCAAGATGGCCATCCAGACATACATGCACCTACAAAAGGACAAAATAAGAGCTTTTATTTATTACATTCCAAAGTATTAGAGTGTTATTTTGAGTCTGCACATTTAATAAAAAAAATTATATATATATATATATATATATATATATTGAAAAATAGTAAACAAGCCAAGTAAATTGAGGACTTAATTATCCACTGAAATTCAACAAACACTCTATACTCACATATTATTATGTTGGTGTTATGTTCTAGACATATAGTTATTTTGATTCATAACTAATATTGTTATGTAATCGTTTTTATTATTTCTAATAGAGAATATTTATCTTGAGTATTATTTATTTTATATGTTTGTTATAATATTATGTATCCCTAGTTATTGTGAATAACTAGTATAAGTTGGTAATGGATAATCATGAAAATGATTATATGCATGGAGATGCACATTACACTTATGGGTACTTGTTATAGAACAAGGTACTGAATTGACCCATCTATGAGATTTATGACATAGTCTATTGTCATATATGTCATGATATGATAGTCATGTCATTGGAATCCTTAGTACCTGAGATTATCATCGTCTTCCACATGATGAACGTTGTGTTTGATGTAGTCTAACACTATCTTTAATAGGATAGCAATAAGGGCTATGCTGGCACGACTGGATTTTTGTAGGGAAGAATGATAAGTCAAAATGGGATTTGTCCCTCGTAATGAGAGATTCTGCTTGGGCCCCTCGATAAATTGTGTTGATGAAATGTGTGACCACACGCAAGAGATTTGATAGAGATCAAATGCACTTGGATTATCAACATATTCGGAATCGAGAAAGCATTGAACAATATAAGTTGACGTGGACCATGACTTATGTTCAATATGACATCGTGTGACAAAGGGATTGTGACATGATCTATCAAGGAATCAGGCTTTGATATTATATTTAATTGGGTGGACATAATGGCTTGCTAGAAATCACTTATGTCTTGTGAGGTTGATGTTTCAACTCACTACCAACATAAATATAATTCCTAAAGGGTCACACACAAAGAACGGATTGAAAATGGCTCAAATATGGAATTGTACAGCTGGGCGACCGTCGAGGGTTATAGTGGGCGACCGCCCACAATCCACTGTACAGCTTGGCGACCGCCGGGGAGTTGTGGGCGACCGCTCACAATGTCTTTCGAAAGTCATAAAAAAAGGTTGTATAATTGGGCAACCGCCGGGAACCTTAGTGGGCGACCGCCCAGCCCCCGTTTCAGCAAATCAGTTTTTGACTTGGATTAGGGTTTCTTCCTAATTGTTAATATTTATAAAGTATAAATATACCATTTTGCCTCATCCAAGGACACACGAATTTTAGGGCTTGAGAAACACAAATCTCTTGATTTTGATTACGAATCAAAGATCAAAACACCCTAGATTCAATTCCATATTAGCCATAGATTGTTGAAAAGTGTTTCAACAATCGGGGATCATCTAGCAATCCAACAAGATTTGATCTTGGTTCGTTCGCATGTGGATTACCGATAGAGGGTGATTGCTTTATCACCTAAAGCTTGAAGGCCTAGCATTGTTGATTCATCACAAGGAAGAACAAGGAAGAAGATCAAAGTTTCGTCTACGACTCAAAGGTGAATTACGAATCGTGTACGAAAAACAAACTCGCTACAAAGGTTATTAGTAAATCTATATTCATAGTTTTAATCTCTTTATGTTAGACGGATTCATGGCTAGGGTTTTTTGAATTATGTAAATTTTCCGTTGCGCATGTAACCTCAAAACCCAACAGTGGTATCAGAGCCGCGTTTATTCATGATTAGGTTAAATTGGCATGTTAGATATAATTGGATTATATGCTTTAACATGCTATATGATATAGATTGATGATTTTATGTGTATTGTTTTGTGAAACAATTATATGCGATATAACATGATTATGATTAATGGTTGATTGATGTAATTGATCTTCTACATGGGTTAATGATCTCTTTAATTTGATTAATTAGATTAGTAAATTCTCAAATTGAAATAAATTATTTTTTTAGGATTTGATGTTTATATTTAATTCAATTAAAATGATTATTTGAATCCTTAAATTTTGAGAATTGAATAATTATGTAATTAATAATTGTTATTTGTTACATGATTATTTGTATGATCCTAAAGTAGGATATTATGTGAAATTTCATGTTCATGGTTATGTACACATAAGTTTCATATACAACCATGCAATGTTTGTTACTATATGGAAAAACCTTCTTAAATGTTTAAGTTTGATGTCACCCCTTAATTAGAACACTTGTGAATTATTCGGGTATTTTGACGTAGTTTCAACTCAGTTGGGTGCATCATTATCTATAGTATAAATGAGGGAGGTATGTGAACAGTAGAGTGAATAGTTTCATGTGAGGAAATGACCATTTTGCCCTCACTATTCACTCCCTTTCCCATTTTACCCTCTCTCCATTCACGGTTTGAAATTCAAAGATCACAACCATGGATCCAACCACCCTCTTCCTCCTCCTCTTCTTCATCGCTGCTCCTCTCGCCCAATCTCAATCCCCACCCCAAATCCCGGCGCCATCACCAGCCTCCGCCGCCTGCAACGGCATATTCCTCTCCTACAGCTACACATCCGGCTCCCCGGATTCCACCGATCCCTAACTTCAAACCCGACCCGACAGCCTTACAGGTTCGAATCCACCCTCACCATCGTCAATATATATATACCCCTCCCTTACCCTAACCCTAATTCTCCCTTCAGTCTCACCCTCCCCTACGCCGCTTGAGAGAAAAACTTAGAGAGAGAGAGAGAGAGACGAAGTCGAAGCTCAAAGGCCGAAGCCGCTCCTCCGCTTCTCCCCTCTTTTCTTAATTTCAGGTATTAAACCTAATTACTATGAAATCCAACTCTGATTTATGTTTGTGATTCAGCAAGTGTTTATGTTTGAGATGAATTTGTGTGTGTTTATGTGTGATAAGGTCGGATCTGGACTGAGTTATTACTGTTTTTTTTCTTAACCTGCGAATGTCCATTTTTGTTAAACTCAGAAATTTTGACAGTCCCAATTTTAATCGTAAGTCCCCATTTCATGACAAATTTCAGGGTAGTTGGGACTCCCAGTTGCATTACATAGATCATATAAAGGTTTGAAAACATTATTTTGGTGTATACTATAGATTGTTTAAGGGTGGTTTGGGGTTGAAGAAGGGTGGGGAGAGTGATGGGAAGGCTTTGACTGAGGTGAAGGCGAATACGCGGACTTTGGCTATGGTGTTGAGGAGTGAGAGGGAGCTGTTGGGTCAGAATAAGGAGCAGGAGGATGAGATAGCTGAGCTTAAGCTGCTTCTTGAGGAGAAAAATAGAGAGGTAAATTGGAAAATTTGCATTGCTGGTTTAATTGATATAACTCGCTTATCAAGTTGTGTATTTGAATCCTGGACTTGGATGAAGAATTGGTGCTTCTATATACGTGCCTTTTTTTGTTTAATTAGATTTTTTGGTTATGTTCTTGATTTCTGTTTAGGAAAATAATGGTCCCCCATTTTGCCCTTTTTTTTATTTTTTTTTAATTAAAAAAATATTTAGAAAAGAATCTAAAGAAGCAAAAGAGTGTAGATGTGAATGGAGGAATGGAAATCTGTTTATTAGCATTAATGTAGTTTTAAGGTTGTGGGGTATGTATTTTCTACATACATACAAGATAGATTTGTATTAAATGAAGAGTCTTTGTGTATGTGCGTATGTGGAATAGAAAAGACATAGGAGTATGTTTTTTTGAAATGTTTCTGCTTCTTTAGATTCTTTTCTAAATTTGATGTACTTTTAGGTCATTTTGTTGTGTTTACTCAACTTTCAGGGTTTAGTTAAATCTTTTGAGAGAGGCTTTGGCGCACAGTGAAGAACAAGCTTCTGGGTTTATCTCCTCAAATCAGGAGGTACTTCACTTCTCTGTGTGTGGTTTCTTTGTGCTATGGTTTTGTTTCTTAATATCTGCTCTGGGTTGTAAAAAAAAAGACCCGTGTCCCCGAGTTTCTTAATATCTGCTCTGGGTTGTAAAAAAAAAAAAGACCCGTGTCCTCGGACACGAGCATATGTACTAGTATCTTATATGGATCAATATGAGATAACGGTTGATGTAGTTTCGACTCAGTTGGGTGCATCGTTCTATGTGTCCCATACGTTTGAAAAATGTTAAACTTAATTGGTGCTTTCAAAAGAGTTTTGACCCAAGGCATAGATGAGATTATAACATGTGTTGACATAAGATGTCTAGAATCTCATAAATGATCTAAGAGTCATATATGATATGATTGATAAGTGTTATCTACCTAAATAGCTTGATTTCGGACATTGAATCAGTTAAACCAAAATCAAGTGAAATATGGATCTTAGTCCATTATAATTATATGATACATGCTTGTATTTGAAGGTGTATAATTTAGTGGAAGTATTTGTGAAATACATTATTTGTGTCTTAGATGGTAAATGATTTGATACTTATATGTGCTCATAGTGTTTGCATATTTTATTGTAGAATGGCATCTCACAATAATCAACCCTTATCACTGGGATCCGTCCTTGAGAAGGACAAGCTCGAAGAGAACGGTACAAACTATTCTGATTAGATCAGAAGCTTAAGAATTGTTCTTAGGCAAGAGAAGAAATTGTACGTTCTTGACGAACCTATTCCTGCTGAACCCGCTGCCAATGCTTCAAGGGCAGATAAGGAGCAACATACATAAGAAACATGTTGATGATTCTAATGATGTTGCTTGCCTTATTCTTACCACCATGTGTAAGGCTCTTCAGAAGGACCTTGAACACATGGAAGTTGCTTTTGACCTAGCACAGCGCTTAAAGGAAATGTTCCAAGTGCAAGCTAGGCAAGAGAGGTATGATGTGGTGAAGGCTCTTAATGTATGCAAGATGCAAGAGGGGTAGTCGGTGAGTCCTCATGTCCTCAAGATGAAAGGATACATTGAGCACCTTGATAGGCTTGGGTATCCTATGAGTTTGGAACTCACAACGAATACGATATTGAATTAATTCCCTGAAAGTTATGGTCATTTCATTATGAACTATAACATGAGTGGAATGGAGAAAAATATGTCAGAATTGCATGCGATGCTTAAGACTGCAGAGAAAAATATCAAGAAGCCTAGTACCGCAAATGTGTTAATGGTTAACAAAGGAAAAGGGTTCAAAAAGGAAGGCAAAGTAGGTAAAGCAAAGGTTGCTAAACCTAAGGCAAAAGTTGTCAATGCCAAAGAGGCAAAACCCAAAGTGTCTCAAAAGGATGCAATTTGCTACCGTTGCCAAGAGGTTGGTCATTGGAAGCGAAATTGCAAGGCTTATAAGGAAGACCTATAAGCGAAGAAGGGCAATACGATTGCTACTAATTCAGGTATCTATATGATAGATATTTTCCTTTCTACTTCTTGCTCATGGGTATTAGATACCGGATGTGAATCTCAGATTTGTTTAAATGTGCAGGGGCTAAAGAATAGAAAGCTACTCAAAGAAGGTGAAGTTGACCTACGTGTGGGGAATGGAGCAAGAGTTGATGCATTAGCCATAGGAACATATGATGTTACTTTACCTAGTAGACTAGTACTTGTTTTGAAGAATTGTTATTATGTTCCGAATTTAAGTAGGAATATTATTTATGTTTCTTGTTTGGATTATGAAGGATATAGGTTTCTTATTGAGAATAAGAATTTTTCTATTTATTTAAATGATATGCTTTATTATATTGCAAATTTATTTAATGGTCTTTATATTCTTGATGTTGAGAAACAAAATGATATTGAAGATATATATCATGTAAATAAGAAATCTAAACCGAATGATGTGAACAACACGTTCATGTGGCATTGCTGGCTTGGTCATATAATGAGAAACGCATTTCTAAACTCCATAAAGATGGACTTTTAGACTCACATGATTATGAATCATATGAGATATGCGAATCTTGTTTATTGGGAAAAATGACCAAACCACCTTACACTAAGAGTAGTGGAAGGGCTAGTGACTTATTAGCCCTAGTACATACTGATGTATGTGGACCATTAAGTAGCATTGCAAGGGGAGGATTTCGGTATTTCATTACATTCACTGATGACTTATCTACATATGGTTATGTCTATCTGATGAAGTCCAAAAGTGAAGCATTTGAGATATTTAGAATATCTCAAAATGAAGTACAAAATCAACTTGGAAAAACTATTAAAGTACTTCGATCCGATCGAGGTGGTGAGTATTTAAGCCAAGAGTTTGACAATCATCTCAAAAACTGTGGAATTGTTTCAGAGTTGACTCCACCCGGAACACCACAATGGAATGGTGTATCTGAGAGGAGGAATAGAACCTTGTTGGACATGGTTCATTCGATGATGAGTCAAGTTGACCTTCCTATTTTCTTTTGGGAACATGCATTAGAGACTAATGCGTTCACACTGAACAGAGTCCCTACTAAATCGGCTCCTAAGACCCCACACGAGATGTGGCGTGGAAGAAAACCAAATTCGTCTTTCATGAAGATTTGGGGTTGCGAATCTTATGTGAATAAACTTGTCTCTGATAAATTAGCACCAAAATCTGACAAAGTTATTTCTGTTGGTTATCCTATGGAAACTAAAGGATATTACTTTTACAACCGCAATGAGAACAAAGTGTTTGTTGCTCAATATGGTACTTTTATTGAGAAACAGTTTTTCAATAAAGAATCTAGTGGGAGTAAAATTAATCTTGAAGAAGCTCAAGTACCCGAAGATAACATGGAACCGAGAGTAGAGACGGAACCAAGTTCACAAGGAGTTATAGAACCGGTTCAAGATGCACAAGTCCATCGTAGATAGATAGGTTACGATCCGAACTCGAGAGATATGGATTTCTCGTATCGAAAAGTAATGAAGTGGAAGTCATTGAGAATAATGAACCTACTTCCTATCAAGAGGCGATGTCCACTACTGATTCGGATAAATGGCTAGGAGCCATGGAATCCGAATTACAATCCATGCACGATAATCAAGTTTAGAACTTGATAGATCCACCTAAAGGTGTAAAAACCATAGGGTGCAAGTGGGTCTTCAATAAGAAGACCGACATGGATGGGAAGGGGCATACTTACAAGGCTAGGCTTGTAGCAAAGGGATATAGGCAAATTCATGGTGTTGACTATGATGAAACCTTTTCGCCAGTTGCAATGCTTAAGTCTGTTAGAATTTTAATTGACATAGCTGCATATTACGACTATGAGATATGGCAAATGGATGTCAAAACAGTTTTACTACATGGGAAGCTACTTGAGGATGTGTATATGACACAGCCTGAAGGGTTTGTCAATCCAAGAAATTCTAACAAAGTATGCAAGTAGCAAAGATTCATATATGGGTTGAAGCAAGCTTCTAGGAGTTGGAATCTTCGTTTTGATGAATCGATCAAAGAGTTTGGCTTCATCAAGAAGGAAGATGAACCATGTGTATACATGAAGTTCAGTGAGAGCGTAGTACTATTTCTAATATTGTATGTCGATGATATATTACTTATTGGAAACGATATTCTTGCACTTCAGATTGTCAAGTCTTGGTTAGGGAAGTATTTTTCAATGAAAGATATGGGTGAAGCCGCCTACATCCTTGGCATCAAGATATATAGAGATAGATCTAAAAGGATGATTAGTTTGAGTCAAAGTACTTACATTGACAAAGTTCTTAGAAGATTCAAGATGGAAAATTCTAAGAGAGGAAACTTGTCAATGGGTCATGGTATTACTCTTAGCAAGACTCAGTTCCTAAGACCACTGGTGAGCAAAAGAGAATGAATGAGATTCCATACGCTTCGGCTATTGGATCTATCATGTATGCCATGATTTGTACTAGACCTGATGTCTCGTATGCTCTAAGCATGACGAGTCGATACCAATCTGATCCTGGTGAAAACCATTTGATGGCAGTTAAGACGATCCTTAAGTACTTAAGAATGACTAAGGATGCATTCTTGGTCTTTGGAGGAATGGAAGATGATCTTGTTGTAAGAGGTTACACAGATGCAAGCTTCCAAACTGACAAAGATGACTTTAGATCGCAATCAGGGTTTGTGTTTATGCTTAACAGAGGTGCGATTTGTTGGAAGAGTTCCAAGCAGAGTATCATAGCCGATTCTACAACTGAGGCCGAATATATAGCGACATCTGATGCAGCTAAAGAGGCAGTTTGGATCAAGAAGTTCATTAGTGATTTGGAAGTCATTCCAAGTATCACTAATCTGGTGGAACTTTATTGTGACAATAATGGTGACATTGCCCAAGCAAAACCAAGGTCACATCAACGATCCAAACACATACTTAGACGTTTCCACCTCATTCGAGAATTCATAGAAAGAGGAGACATTAAGATATGCAAAGTATCAACCGATTATAACATAGGGGATCCGCTTACAAAGTCCCTCGCGCAAGCAAAGCATGATAGTCATGTTAGGTTCATGGGTATACGATACATATGAGATTAGGCCTAGTGCAAGTGGGAGATTGTTGGTGTTATGCCCTAGGCGTATAGTTATTTTGACTCATAACTAATACCGTTATGTAATCGTCTTTACCATTTATAATAGAGAACGTTTATCTTGAGTATTATTTGCTTTACATGTTTGTTATAATATTATGTGTCCCTAGTTATTGTGAATAACTAGTATAAGTTGGTAATGGATAATCATGGAGATGATTATATGCATGGGGATGCACATTACACTTATGGGTACTTGTTAGAGAACAAGGTACTGGACTGACCCATCTATGAGATTTATGACATGGTATATGGTCATATATGTCATGATTAAATCTCATGATAGTCGTGTCATTGGAATCCTTAGTACCTGAGATTATCATCATCTTTCACATGATGAACGTTGTGTTTGATGTAGTCTAACACTATCTTTAATAGGATAGCAATAAGGGCTATGTTGGCACAACTGGATTCTTGTAGGAAAGAATGATAAGTCAAGATGAGATTTATCCCTCGTAATGAGAGATGTCTGCTTGGGCCCCTCGATGAATTGTGATGATGAAATGTGTGGTCACACTCAAGAGATTTGATAGAGATCAAATGCACTTGGATTATCAACATATTCGAAATTGAGAAAGCATTGAACAATATAAGTTGACGTGGACCATGACTTATGTTCAATATGATACGTGTGACAAAGGGATTGTGACATGATCTATCAAGGAATCAAGCTTTGATGTTATATTTAATTGGATGGACATAATGGCTTGCTAGAGATCACTTATGTCTTGTGAGGTTGATGTTTCAACTCACTATCAGCATAAAATATAATTCCTAAAGGGTCACACACAAAGAACAAATTGAAAATGACTCAAATATGAAACTGTACAGCTGGGCAACCGCCGAGGGTTATAGTGGGCGACCGCCCACAATCCACTGTATAGCTGGGCGATCGTCGAAAAGTTGTGGGCGACTGCTCACAATGTCTTTCGAAAGTCATAAAAAAAAGGTTGTACAACTGGGCGGCCGCCGGGAACCTTAGTGGGCGACCGCCCAGCCCCCATTTCAGCAAATCAGTTTTTGACTTGAATTAGGGTTTCTTTCTAATTGTTAGGAATATTTATAAAGTATAAATATACCATTTTGCCTCAGCCAAGGACACGAATTTTAGGGCTTGAAAAACACAAATCTCTTGATTTTGATTACGAATCAAATATCAAAATACCCTAGATTCACTTCGATATTAGCCATAGATTGTTGAAAAGTGTTTCAACAATCGGGGATCATCTAGCAATCCAACAAGATTCGATCTTGATTTGTTCGCGTGTGGATTACCGATAGAGGGTGATTGCTTTATCACCTAAAGCTTGAAGACCTAGCATTGTTGATTCATCACAAGGAAGAAGATCAAAGTTTCGTCTACGATTAAGTAAAAAAAAACATCACTTGTTTTAAAAGATGTTGAGTTTGTTTCTAAAAATACAACCACGTACGTATTGTTAGGTTATGGCTAAAATGTGTTATTAATAATATTTTAATCATTATTATTTGATAAAGAGTATTAGAGTGGTTTAGTTTTGAAGAAATGATAATAGTTGATAGTTGATAATGAAATGTCTTGTTTGCTCACCTAAGATATTCCAGCAAAACACTGCTGATTGATAATCACAGTAAAGATCTAGAGCTAGAGCTAGAGCTAGAGCTCTGAATGAAGGAAGAAATAAATAAATGATTGTATTAATTTGTTTACTACACTACAGTACACATTCATTTGACGCTATGAAATCCAATCCAAACACTGCTGATATAAGTTAAGTTACTACTACAAAATCACGATTACTGCTCTTCAAAAACATTCCACATTGACAGTAACAAATTTATTCTCATCTCCGCCTAAAAATACAAATATTACCCTTCCCATTGCATTTAAATTTATTTACTCGACTTTGATTGAGGCAGAGGCAGGGTTCCAAATACTCGGTCCCACAGGGAGGAAGTAATTCCAAAGCCTTTGTCTTGAATACGGAAATGATGATTTAAGTGATATCTCTGCACAAGCAAAATTGGCAGATAAACAATAAGACTTCTGTTTATAACTGAAATTATATACTAATTTGGTTTGTTTGTGGAATTCACTTGTAATTCCAGATTCATTTTATCAAACACACTGATAAGCATGCTCATTTAGTTTTAATTATACTCTACTCATTTTGGACATTTCATGCTCATTTTAATTGTTATTTATAATGATTTCTTATTTTGACAACAGTTAATGCGTTGGTATGTTTTTGTGGTTAGTGATGCAGATTTTAGGTTGTTTTCGATCCATGGAATAGAGTTAAGTCATTAAAGCAAGTTTTTGAAATTACGGTCATGGCCTACTCATGATTTAGATCATGGTCCCCAAGTTGGATACTAAAGTTTGAAAGAAAGAAAGAAAGTTTCCAGCATGCTTCACATCCCGCCAGCGGTTCAAATCCATGGCCATGGATGAATGCAATTTTTCTATAAGTTTTTTATGCAAGTGACTTTTGAGTTTTTATAGTTGTAACTCCCTAGTGCTTCAATCAACCGAAATCTCCTAGCTAGTATAAATAGGTATAGGGAGAATTATTCTTATAATTATCTTTTGTGAAGAAACAAGCTAGCTTTGGAATACACGAATAAGTTTTCTCTACCCTTTCTTCTTGTATTTTCTTTATTTTAATATATTATTATTGTTATTAGTTGTTTAATTCCTTTTATTTTAGTAAGAAGACATTAGTTAATTGGTAAATCGATTGTGAGAATTCTTGAGATTTAATTGTAACATTTTATATTAGTAGAGATTTCCTGTGTCTGACCAACTAGAAGATTTTTACAAATTGCTAAAATTGTGAAAGTAAGATGTAATTGTTAAATATTATCAATTATGATAGCAAATGAAGCATTGACGGCTAGCGAAAAGCTGGTTAATTGGTTCCTGCTTTTTTATTTTTTTATTCTTAAGGTTTGCACAATTCGAGCTTTTAGTAATTGTGGCCTTATTTAACCGTTCTGAGTTCTCAATGTTACTGAGTAGTGTGAGTTTAGAGAGCTTCTTCTAGACTGCTAATTTGGTAAAGGATTTTTCTACGAGCAGCTTCAGGATTAGCCTATGAGAGAGAACAAATAGATGCTTGCGTGACTGCATCCAATTATCCTGGTTATCACTTTGTGCATTGAGAAAGTTAATATTGTGAGTTCCATGATCGATTGATTTCTAGGACCGTTTCCTCCGCCATTTCTTTAACATATTTTTTCCTAAAATTCCAAAATAATTTTCCTTTAATTAAATTTGCATAGTAATTTCTTTCATTGTTCAGTTTTTATTTTTCTTAATTTCAACACTCAACATAAAAGTGGATTTCTAATCAAGCAAAAGTGATACTGATAAGATTGAAAAGTCAATTGTTTGTAGGATCGACCCTTCCATTCTACAAATATTATTGAAACGCAAGCAAGGTTACAAATTTAGTAGGTTACGACAACCTCACCACAGACCGACCCTCAAAGAAACTAGTATGGCTTGGTCATATCAAGACAAAAGAGCATTGTGGTGAAATGGAATAAACTTTACAGTAGAAAATTACCTTCAGATTGCGAGACACTTCACTCGTCGGTTGTGCATGGTGCAAGTAGTAATGGGTGACATCATACATGACATAACCAAGTAAAACGCCTCCAAACAAAGACGGAGCAACAGAAGCCGTAGATACGAGTTTTACAATTTGCCAAAACTGACAATAAACATCATACATATCAGTAGCATATCCATATTGTAGCGTAATTCATCAACATTTAAATTCGCAAAAATTTAGAAATTGTGTTGCACTATGAGGTGGTATAAAACGTCATGAATATAGCCAATAATGCAAGCTCCATGACTGAACCAAAGTTCTTTTCTTTTCTCATCACATAGTAAGGTTATTACTAATAGTCAAGAAATATAATCATTTTATGACAGGGATTTCAATTAAAGTTCTTAAAAACTATCTCTAAACTAAAGCATTCTTTTAGATTTTACAAAAATAATACTCCCTCCGTCCCCAGATAAATGTAGCACTTTCCATTTGATTTGTCCCGGAGTAAATGTTGCATTTCTATAAATAGAATTGTAAGTTCGTTGATCTTCCTAATTTGCCCTTTCTTAAAATAAGTGCCTTAAACATTTATGTAAAGTTGCATTTGACCACGGGGGCTAAGGTTAAACTTGGTCACATGTTGGCTGATGCCTATCTCACTCATTTTGGAGCCCTGCAGCCTTCTTCCCTTGTTTCCTTAGCTTGCAGTTGCAGAGTATTAATTAGCTTTCTGACCTTTTTTTTTTTTTTTTTTTTTTTTGAAGGGGATCAACACATTTCACCGCTCCCCTCTTGATGCACTTCACAGAGGCGCCTAGCTATGCTAGGGAGGGCAATGTCATTCCCTCTAACCACTGGTGGGGGAATCGAACTCATGACCTCCAGGTTGGAAGCCATGAACTCTAACCATCAGGCTAAGACCCCGCGTGCAGCTTTCTGACTTCTTGTAACTACTAAATTAAGTAGCTTGCTGGTACTTAGATGGGATTTCTACTGTTTTCAATCATCTTACACAATGGTGGGATTGCAGAAAAATGACAATTTAAATGTGGGAAATATGAAATGACAAGGGGCAATTTAGGATACATAGTAGGAAGCTTAAAAATGTTGACTTGTCAGCAGCAAAATTTATTCCGGGACAGAGGGAGTACCTAAAATTTGAATTTCAAAACTTGACTCCAAGAAAACAAAAACACAAATGAAAGCCGAAAAATGATGAGGCCCAGGCTGGGGCACATGTGTTAAATTAGAAGAAAGAGGTAATGTAGTTGAATGAAACATACAGGCACCAAGAGAATAGCTGTTGCCGTAGGAGGGAAAACAAGGCGTAGGCCATCCATGGGGTGTTTATGATGGCAACCATGAAGAAGATAATGAGCGGTATTACCCCTACAAGAAATTGACAAGGTCAGTAAAGAAATAGAAATATGAAAAACTCAACAAGCTTGCTGGCAGAGAGAATTTTCATAAAGGCATGCTCAGAGAGAATGAGAGAGAGCACACCAGTAGCTCTTTGTATCAATGTGGAAAAGGAAGCGGTGCAGAGAGTATTCCAGCAATGTCCACACGAAAATGCCAGCCAACAAACTTAATGCAATCTCAGGAATCGTAAGGTCCATTCGGATGGACTTGGAGACACTCCAGCATACCACAGGGAGCCAAATTAGTGGAATTATATACCACTCATTTTTGGTCAGAAACTGATTCAAATATGAAATAGTTAGCTATATGAATTGAGTTCCATTTCTGATTGAAAAAAAAAAGATAGACAATTAGTACCTCCCAGAAGTCACTTTTAAAGAATCGGGGTCCCTCCTTGCTAACAATAGGCTGGTGAATCCACTCCTGATAAGATTCTCCAAGATGGCCAACCTGGGAGGTCCAATATATGGTTTGAACAAAAAGAAACAGGGAAACTAAAGTTAAATAAGTTACGGAGGAACATACCAATGTATGCCAGCAAGATGTAATTTTAGTTTCAGTGTCAATAGAAGTATTATATAAACACAAAACACAATCTCGCAATATTCACCTGGAAAACAAGGGGTTTGTTTAGATCCACAACGAAGCCCTGTGCTACCATTTTGCCGCCAAGAAACTGCAATTGATATCAGACGAATGCAAATTCAGAAGTCAGGTCAGTAACATCGATTATGAAGCACTTGAAGGATATAGAACAATCGTGAACCAGCATATGGACTATAACGTCAATTACACCCACGAAGAACACAATGCTCTTAGAGAGCTCTTATGTTTTATTTGTTTTTCTATACTTCACAGAAAGCCTTACATATAAAGTTGCATAGCAAATACTTCTGCAGTGCCATAAAGATGTTCCCATATAAAGTTGCATAGCAAATACTTTTGCAGTCCCATAAAGATGTTCCCATTTGCCAATTGTTTTCCCAAAAAGATAGTCCCATTTCCAAATTAGTTAAGCTAATATTATTGAACTTCCGGAATTGCCAACCAAGGAAGAAGAGGAAGAGAGGACTCAATTACAATTATTTCCTTGAGCTATGAATATCATGGTTAAATCTGCCAAGGATTCATTCTTGCTTGTCCCAAGCCAGGATAAAGGAATGGAAGAGGGTTGCGGTAGGCGCGTGACAGCTAGCGTAAAAACTGTCACATTACCATGACATAGATCCGAATATGAATATCGTTGGGGCGTTTCATCGGCAGCGACGCACTACACTAGGTATGGGTGTAGTGATAAGTATGCAAAGGTTGCTACGTCGTCGCCCGAAAGCAATGCGCCACCCCAGTACCCAGGGTGTTGTCAAATATGCAAGGATTTCTGTTTTGCAGACGAGTACGGGTAAACAAGCTAGTTCATGGTGGGGGTAAGGGTAGTGGGATGCATTTTGTAACTTGGAACATTGGCTCTTTAACATAGAGATCAGCAGGAGTGGTGAAAGTTATGAAAAGAAGGAAAATTTACATAATGTGTTTACAAGAAACTAAGTGGGTTGGAGAAAAAGCAAGAGAATATCCCCTTGGAGTTTCAAGCGTTGATATTCGGGAAAGAATAAAGATAGAAATGGAGTAGGTATCATTATTGATAAGGAGTATATCAATGATGTGGTGGAAGTGTACAGAAAAAGTGACTGGATTATTGGTATAAAACTTGTGATATAACTATTATTAGTGTCTATGCACCACAAGTAAGTGGATGCATCTATTAAACAAAAGTTTTGGAAAGATTTGGAGAATGTAGTGCAACAGGTATCTAGTAATGAGAAATTGGTAATTGGTGGCGATCTTAACGAACATGTGGGATCTAGTCAACACGAGTTTGAGAGCATGTATGGAGGTTTTGATTTTGGGGAGAGAAATGAAGCAAGAAATAGTATCCTGAATTTTGTGATAGCATATGACTTGAGTATAATGAACACTTGGTTCAACAAAAAGACAATCTCACTTGTTGACCAATAGGAGTGGAAGTAATGTGAGTCAGACTTTTTCTTAATAAGAAATGCTTGTAAAAAGAATTACACAGATTGCGAGTTATTAGATTGAGAGTACGGCATGTCGGCTCAACAGACTTATGGTACTTGATTTTCGAATTAGAAGTTATTCAAGGATAAGAAAACCACAAATAGACCCGAGAATCAAGTGGGGGAAGCTGCAAGGAGAGAATCAACAAAGATATTTGGCTAAGATGGCCAATACATGTATTTGGTTTAGTAATATGCAGGATATAGATATAATTTCGACTTGGACTAAGATGAAGCATACATACCATAAATAAGGTGGCGAAAGAAATACTTGGAGAATCTAAAGGAAGAATGTCACCAAGTAAAGTCACATTGTGAAACGAGGAAGTGAATAAAGCGATAAGCAACCGAGAATGCTACTAACTATTGGGAAGAGTGGTGAGAACCATGAGAAATATAAGGGGGCTAGAAGAGAAGCAAATACAGCAGTAAAAGCAGTAGAGATGCAAGAGCAAAGGTGAATCGGGAGCTTTATGCTAGATTGGATACAAAAAAGGGGGGAAAGAAAATTTGTAGACTTGCTCGTACGAGAGATAAGAGGACAAGAGATATAGTGAGGGTTAAATGCGTGAAAGATGTAGACCAAAGAGTTTTGATCGGGGATAAGGAGATAAAAGATAGACGAAGGTTGTACTTTGATAACTTATTTAATGGCGATCAAGAAAAGCAGGATATTGAAGTTTTAAATATCCATTCGAGTATGGTTACTAGATATTTTTAGCAGATAATTCAAAAAGGTGAAGTGGAAATGGCAATTAAAAAGATGGGATTGACAAAAGTTGTAGGGTCAAAGGGCTTACCGATTGAGGTTTAAAGATATTTTTAGGAGGGGAATAGAATGGTTAACAATAATACCCAACAAGGTATGGAGAAGTAACACAATGCAATTGGAGGAGAGGAAACGTACTTTGATCCCTTTGTGTAAGAGCAAAGGTGATGTCAACTTGAAAGCTTGAGTGATTGAACAAAAGACTAAGGAGAATTGTGCAAATTTTGAATAACTTGACTTGGATTTATGCCTGGAATATCAACTATGGAAGCAATCTATCTTATGAGACAAACCATGAAAAGATATCGGGATAAAAAGAAAGATTTGCATATGATTTTTATTAATTTGGAGAAGGCGTATGATAAAATAACAAGAGAGGTACTTTGGTGGATTTTATCAAAGAAATGTGTTTCAAAGAAATATACTAATATCATTAAGGACATGTCTGATGGAATTAGTACGAGTGTACGTACTAGTGTTAGAAAGACAAGAAAATTCCCTATTACGATTGGAATACATCAAGGTTTTGCACTTGAGTCCCTTTTGCTGTTATGATAATGTACGAAATAGAGCCGCAAACGGGCCGGATTCGAGTCGGTATGGCGGAGTTCGAGTCGGGTTTTGATTGAAGAAAATGCGAGTCGGGTTTACTCGAGTCGGAGTAGGGTTGTTTAAAAGGCTGCCAGAGTCCAGGCTCGGGTTGGTGGGAACCGAGTTCCTCGAGTACACTCGGATTCCCGACTCGTTTATGCCGTGGCGATTCGAGTGAGGTCGGAGTCCCGAGTCGGGTTACCGGTACGTAGTGTACGGCAACAATAGCATTGGGCATTTGATTTTTTTAAAGCAAATGGGCGGAGTTGATTTCTTAATCATGACTAGCTCTTTATCTCGGTGAATTTCTTGTATTGTATTTATATTATTTCTCTCGAATTACTCGCTCTACTGTAAACACACACACACACACACACACTTACTCTCTCTGCTTTCTCCCCTTCAGTCTCACTTCACCATCTCCGGTGACAGGAGGAGGGCAACGTATCTGTTCCTCTGGTGACGCTTCTCTACACCCTCCGCTTCCTCCTTCTCCGTTTCCCCTCTCTCGTTTCTCTCTATCACCTCCTCATTATACTTTTTCTCCGAATTCTCTCTTTCCAAATCTGACCGAAATGTTTTAGATCTGGCCGTGAATTTTCAGATCTGGCCAGAATGTGTAATGGTGCGATTTTGATATTCTTTTCCGAT